>RJWH01000181.1:1185276-1200866 GCA_004363575.1 Solenodon paradoxus | reverse complement strand
AACAGTTCTTCCTCTGTCTACCTTCCTACTTGCCTGCTTTCATTCCTGACTTCCTTCCTCCCTTAAAAAAAAAAAAAAAAAAAAAAAAAACCCTATATGTAAAGAACATACTGATGGGGTTTTATTCATAAAATTAATACTTATTTAATACAATTTGTTATGCTCAGGTACGATGTTAAAGTCCTTTATATGTATTAACTTATTTAACCCTCAACAATAAATCTCCACAGTAGGTACCAATATCATCACTCTTCAGGGAAGAGAAAATAGGCACAGTAAATCGATTCACTTGCCCACCACGACCAATGTCAAGCTGCCCCTGACTAATAGGGAACAGTGATTTGAACCCAGGCCATCTGGCTCCAGAGTCTGTAAGTTTATCCTGTTATTGTCCTGCTGCCGAGCCTTCTCCTCTCTGGATCTCCAGATACCAGGACAGTGGGTACAGCACACTCAGGGGCTCGGAGTGCAGCCTGTGATGTGCCCACTGTCAAACAGGCTCTGGGGCAAGGGTTAGAATGCCATCTTTCTGAAGCCTAATCTGTGCCATGTGTGACTCTAAAAGGCACAAGGTGGCCACATTCACCTGAGGCCCCTCCTACACCTGCCTCTCCCTAAAAATATGCTTGTTGGATGTGCTCTTCGCTCCCCAGACCCCGGGCAAGCCTTACCAGTTCCTTCTTCAGGATCTGCCAAGAATAAGTAACAGTCGATCTCCTCATGCTTCTTGAGTTGGCAAGTGGCACAAGCCCCTTCGCCTTTCAGGGCAGGACCACAAATCCTTGTCCAATAATTCAATTATTCTAGAAATAAGTAGCTTCCCTCAACGGCAAAGTATGAGCTCCTATCTATCACTCACACCCAACCAACGGTCACTGAAAGCCTTGTTCTGAGAAAATCTTGTCTCAGAATCTCCTTACGTCACAATGACAGATTCTAGACGGAAGAGAGAATGGTGGGCAGGAATTGGAATCTGGATGTCTGACATTAATTAGTAGGCATTCACAGGCCTTACCTTAATTTTCAGAACAACCACAAGAGGGATTTCATAGTCTGTCCATACATCAGAGTGGGGCTCCAAGTGGCTTAATGACTGCCAGGTCACAGGGCCATCTTAATGAAAGTAGGGGGCTCCTCAGTAGGGGACAGTGGCATCCAACACCGCAGCTTGGGGACCACTCTGAGATTTAGAGATCCCAATGTGTAGATACATGGCACCATACTATAAATCTTGTTAAATGAGTGTATCATAACACTCGGCAAACTGGAAGCCCTCAACCAAATGGGGTACTGAAAGCTGAAAGAAACCTGGTACTAGAACTCAATGACTTCGGGGTTTTTCCAAAAGTAGAGAATACGGGGTCTAAATTATCTTTTTTCTACCAGATTACAGGAGTTAGTCGATAATTCCAACTTGTTCTCCTTAGCGAAAAACCATGGTTTGAAGTATCGACTGATTTATCATTCCTCTTCAGTCAACCCTCCTCCAAATACCAAATGGAAGGGTACTGATGGAATGGAGACAGTGGGACAGTGGGGAAGGAATTCATAGGCTCTGAAGCACTAAATTCAAAAGCCACCACTCTGCAGGTAAGGCACTAATCACTTAAAGAGGTGAGAAGAGATAGACAAAGGTTTATTTCCCCTTGCCAGTAGAAAATACAAAAAGAACTCAGGGAGATAGAAGAAAAGAAAATTTCAGAAAAAGAGAGAGAAGGACCATGGAGTTTTTGCCTCTCACTGCAGATCTGCTCTTGAGGAAGGAAATACAAGCAAATCCACTACCAAAGGTTAGGGGATTTCTGAAAGAAACTACTGGGCATGGAGAAGACAAGAGATGGTGGGAGGTAGCTATGGACAGGGAGCGTCCCATCAGTCCTCCAAGTTGCCGGAGGACTGGAGGAACCTGAAGAGGACCCAGACTAACGAAGGGCATTGGAGCCTTCCAACCATACCTCTTGCCAACTGTGGATGTGTATCTTCCCTGGGCATTGAATCAGAGCTGGAGGAGGAAGAGGCAGGAAGTTTGGAGAGCTCCGAACCGGCTCAAGGTGAATCAACAGACCTGAAATTGTGTTCCCTTAGAATCACTGAGTTGGATCTCAGTTTACCTGAAGACGTCTAAATTAAGTGAATTGCAGGAAGCAGACTGGGGGGTTGAGAGCCAGAAATCAACATAAGTTCTAGAAATTAAGAAAGACCCATTTCTGTCCCAATTCCTATCTTCTATTTGAATGGTTATAGGGTAAGGTGTCAGAAAGAGCACTAGTCCTATTCCTATATAATCTTGGATAAATCACATTGGACCACTTTCTCCTCCTTATAAAATGGATTTAGAGTCAATTCCAGAAATATCTTCTTTTCAAGATTAGAATATCTTTATTATTTTCCTAGTTATAAAAGTTATGCAACAAACATTTATAGAGCTTCAACTATGTACAAAAAAACATGACTATACAACTATATTCAAAGGTAAATAAGACATGAGGATCCACAATATGGTAGGTAAGGAAAACGTGTTCATGATCATAAGAGAAAGTTTCACTGTAATAAAGCTGTAAAGATATATGAAGAAAGAGAAGGACTTATTCAGGGAATATGAGAAGTGACTAGAATATGAGATGCCCAAGAGTGTGAATGGAAGTGAGGCTGTCAGAGGTCACAATCCAGTCACCCACGGGCCAAAATGAGATTGCAGTCAGCTTCATTTAACCAGTTTTGGTTAAAGCACCATTAAAACTTGGAGTGCCCTCCCTTGTGGTTCAGGTGGTAAGCCCATGCCTGGGGCACAGTCCAAGTGACAGCCCAAGGACCTGAGTTCAAGGACCCGGGGAATTACTAAAATGAACAACTAAATAAATAAAATGCTTCTTCCTCCTCTCTTCCATCCTGCCTACTGCTGCCAGCCTTCATTCCTGTCTGCCTCTCTTTCTCTTTAAAAAAAATAATTGCCAAAACTTAACTTGCTTATCTTGGACTCTTTAATTCCTCCAAGTCTCCACCTCACACAGCTGTTACCTGCCAGGCATGTTACCTATTTGCAACTCCAGCTTCGGATCTATATGGCCTTTTTCAGGTCTAAAATTCTTGATTATAATCAATGGTTGCAAAACGATGATTTCTAGACCATAACTAGCCTGCTCTGATGTTTTGATAAAGTTAAAATAAATTCTAATTCATTGTCAGCAGTTAAAATACTGGAACTTTATGAATAATTTTCTAGGAAAACACAATTTACAAAATTAGTTAAAAATACCTAAACAGACTAATTTCATAGGAGAAAAAGTTGAAAAACAGCTTTCTCATTCCTATAACCATCAAAAAATAAAAAATGTACCAGGTCCTGAAGTCCCAAGCAACTTCAGATTCTCTTAATGTTTCTTAAACTGTTGTAGAACAAATAGGAGGAAAACTACCAAATTATTTTTAGGAGAATAATAACACTAAAAATTAACAAAGTTTGCATAAAAAAAAGAGAAAGCTAGTGATTTTTCTCATGAATATTGTTTTAAAATCTCAAATAAAATATAAACAAATAGAATTTAATAACACTTTTTTTTAAAGGAAAGGTGCAGGCAGGAATGAAGGCGAGTAGGCAGGCAGGCAGGAGGAGAGAGGAGGAAGAGGCACTTGATTTTTATTTAGTTCTTTACATTGGTTGTTCTCCTCGGTCGGGAGTCCTAAACCTGGGACCCTGGGATGATAGGACAACTCCCAGGATGTACAACTAAGCTACCAGGGTGCAACCTAATAACACTTTCTAAATATCATACCATTCCGGGAATACAAAGATGTATACATAAATACAACCTTGTTATGTCAGCATGGCTAGAAGGAAATACCAGCTGATCTTCATACATCAATTTTTTTTGACAGAGGTAAAATCATTTATTGGTCACTTTAATAGGCGGTTGGGGGCTCCAGTGTGCTGGCATCTTAGTAAGAGTGCGCACAGTGGTGTGCCCTGGTGGAGTAGCGGTTAGGTCAGCCACCTTTAGATGCATGCAGCCCACATACATTCCAAGGAACCAGGCCCCTGCACTTGAGAGGAGAATCGACAGCATCTTTTGTAGAACACTGGGATCCTGGTATAAAGAGCCTCCTTGGTGCACTGACTCCAAGGAGAAGCAAAATGTGCCCTGACCAGGGAGACACACAGACTTGCCACTTTTTGCAGCCCTGCAGCTGCCACACTCCATCTGCCAAAGGGAGCAAAGGGCTAAACCAATTCACCCACAAAATCCTTGTCATAACCTGCATCATTATGAACCTAAGAGACTTTCAGCCAGCCAGGAACTGCATCCTCATCCCTTCTCCACACACAGCTCCAACAAACCACTGGCCCAGAAAGATCGCACTTCATTCAAAGGGAAGTTATGAAAAAGATAAATAGCACCAAACCTAAATAAATATATATGACCAGAAAAGTGGGAGAGGGAGGCAGGGAACGAGAAAAATGAATGACAGATAAATGAATGAAAGGCACACACCAGAAAAAAAAAAAAAAAAGAACATGAAACAGATGCTAATCACCACCAACAAAGACCTCAAACAGCTTAATGAATTTTAAAACACAAGATCAAAGCCAAGATGCAATCTTTCAAAGAAGAAATGATGAAACTGGAGAGGGTAGCACTCGGGAAGAAATGTTTAAAAAACCATCTCAGAAATGAAGGTTCTTTCTGAAACATCAAAAAGGGAGCTGGTCTCGATGAATACAGAGGATAGAACTTCAAAAAGGAAGTGAAGGAGTTGGAAACCAACAATCAAAAAAGAACCAGAAAATAATGTAGCAAGTACAGTCATAGGGTCGAAGTAACTGAGTTTTTTTATAGCTGTGTGTCTTTTCTTCCCGGTTTCACTGGACTGCAACTGACACGTGACGGTGTATATAAGATGGGTAACATGTTGGCGAAATCGTGGCAATAGGCATAGTTAATCTAGAATGGAGTTGGGTTTTTTTTCCCTTGTCAGTTCTGAGGACATTTAAGAGCTGTAAATCTTTTCTTTCTTTTTGAAGGAAAAAATGCAGGCAGGAAGAGAGAGGAGGAAGAAGCATTTTATTTCTATTCTCTTGTTCATCATTGGTTGTTTCCCGGGGCCCAGGGAGTTGAACTGGGAACCCTGGCATGCAGTGGACTGAACCATTAGCCACCAGGGCATGCCAAGAGCTGTAAATCTTAAGATACTTTTAAAACTGGTAAACCAAAACACAGGTGTATAAGCATATTGAAAGCTACGAAGAGCGTTAACAATAATAATTAAGGCTGAATAGGAAAGGATATAAAAGTATAACCATAACTTGTGTCTGACTATATCACTATATAGACATAGATGACATCTATTCAAATTAAGTCCGTTTTTAAGTAATAAAACAACATCAAACAATAAACAAATAAAATACTGCAGCACAATAAGGAACAGCTACCACAGGAGCACCATCATTTATCGAAAACTGGTTCATTGAAAACTGGGAACTAGAAGGGTTGCAATGGAATAGAAATCAGTGAAAAAGAGGGTTAAGAAGTGTTAAAGGCCCCTGAATTCACACTGCTTTCATCAGGAACAGGAATTACTAAAGACAGCATTAATTACAAACATAATCCAGCCAGACTAGGCAACCCAGGCCGGTTGTCTCCAGTCTCTCAAAACATCAAAAGATAACACAGACCTTCAGCCCAAGATCATACATCTTTGATGAAACAGGTAATTTAAAAAAGGTCAGAGTGCCGCGCTAGCTCAGATGGCTAAGGCGCATGACTTTGAAAGTCATGGAACCGCATTCAAGACCAAGGCTGGAGGGGAAAAAACACACAAAAAGGAAGTAACGATGTGCGCGGAGACACAAGAACAAGCTTCCTAGACTTTGTAATTACGGGGTGCGTGCGTGCGTGCGTGCGTGCGTGCGTGTATGTACGCGCACACAGAAAATGGGACGCACAGGGGAACTTCCGTTTTACTATTTGAAACCGCTTCATCTTTACCCTGAGCACAGCAGCCCTTGAAATGATGTATACAGTGCATGAAAATTAAATTATAGGATCACTAAATTTGTTGAAAATCTAAATTTCTTATCTACTGATAACCTATCTTTAAATTTTCTATTTAGGTGCACCCCTGTGGCTCTGGTCCAAGCCATGTAAAGCTCATGGATCCGGGTTTGAAACCCCAAATGAGGCGCAAAGGGGGAGAGGAATTAAAGTAAAATAAAATATTTTAAAATTTCTATTTAACACCTCACAGGTAAAAAATAATTCACATTAGCAAGTGATGGTGAGGAAGTGGAGGGTGTAGAAACCGCGCATTGCTATGGGAATGTAAAATGCAGCTGCAGTGGAAAACAACATGGTAGTGCCTCAAAAAATTACAGACAGGATCACCATATGACACAGCAGTTCCACTGGTGCTGATGTACTCCCAGAGAGCTGAAACAGGGACTCATTAAAGCAACACCTGTACACTTACGTTCAAAGAAGCATTAGCCACAATAGCCAAAAGGTAGAAACAACCCAAATGACCAAGGACAGATGAATGGATAAACTAAATATGCTCTTTACACACAATGAATTATTAGTCTTAAAAAGGAACTAAATTCTGATACAGGATACCACAGAGATGAACCCTGAACACATTAAACTTAAGTGAAATAAGCCAAACACAAAAAGTTAATTGTTACATGATTCCATTTATATGAGGGACCCGGAATAGTAAAATTTTAAGAAGCAGAATGTAAAAAATTAGTTGCCAGGGGCCAGAAAAGGAGAAAGTGGAGGGTGAATGGAGGAGACACAGAGTGTCTGCCTTCATTCCAGTCTGCCTTCCTGAAAAAAAGAAAAAAGATGGGGGGCTGGGGGGTAGGAGAAAAGAATAGGTGTGCTTAAAAATGTGATAACACAACGGATCTTTGTTGTGATCAAACACTTCTAATGACTGTGGTTGTCGCTGCATAAATCTGCACATGGGATAGAATTGCATCAGCCTCCACGTGGCCACAGAGGAATGCATATAAAACTGTCATATGAATCGCTCTGTGGCTGTATCGATGTCAGCGTCATCGTACGGTACCACAGTTACACGCAAGGTTACATTGGGGAAAACTGGGTGAAGCTTGCATGAGATCTCACTGAACTATTTTTTTACAACATTCTATAAAGCTATAATTATTTCCAAATAAAAAGATTCCAAAAAAATTTATTCAGGCCTCTTTTCTGCAACCCCCACAGTGTGCCATCAAAAGACACCAAATTCTCTCTCTAAAAAAGTTTGGGAAACATATTAGAGCTCTTCCTTCACAGGGGCGGTCTGTAATCCAAATGCTTGTCCTCTTTCTCTTACTCGTCATCTACTGAGAGTCAACTGGGCGTTGGGCTTCAAATTGGAAGCTAAGTGACAAGAGATGGGTGATGTACGATCCCTTTCCAAGTGATTTCCCAATTAATAGCTAATAAAAAGACCTAATATATGTGCGGGAGTGAGGTGATTCTCCTTTCCCTCTTGGTTCTTTCAGGCTGGCAAATAATCAATCAAATTAATATCCAATTGACAAAGAGAAAAATGCTGAAAAGAAGTTTAATGATAACATACACACCTCCTGTAGACATGGGAGAGACCCAGTCTTCTTGCATAGCAAGGAAAATACTTATCAGTGGAGATTGTATATATATATAAATGTCCCTTACAAAAGTGTTAACTTCGAGAGCCCCTCCTATGAAATAACTCTTATGTCAAACAGACATATTTGAGGGTGGCAAAATTTGTTCCCCTATAGCCCTGCCTTTAAAACTTTGCCAAGAAGTTTTACAAATCAGAAGCTATGTTGGTAGATTACTCAATTATTGCATAGAACCAGTCTCAATCTTGAGAACAGATCTGTTTTAACTGAGTTGTGTCTTACTTCTGGAGACAGTCCTATAGCTTGGCTCCTAGAGTTATGACTCCATTGTGTAAGCTATAAGAGGCATTTCATAGAAACAAAAGGTTTAGAAAAAACACTAGGAAAACAAAGGTTAGTGGCTGGAGCAAACCACAAATACATCTGAGTCCTTGGAGCAGTCAGTCAGAGATTTATAGATAGCTGGTTGAGGCACATTTCAATGAAGCAGCAATCAGACAGATTTTTCTGACTTGTAGTTTGAATGTTTCTGATGACACCTCAGTATTCAGATGAACTTTCTGCGTGACCCACACAGCAATGGTCATGAAGATTGCGTGGAAATGTCTGTGAGGCTCACATTAAGTCATTCACATTCAGTTTGTAGGGTTTAGGGGAAAGGGCAATTTTACTTCTCAATGATTTCAAGTCAGAAGGGTAAGAAAAATACTGAAAATACTAGTTTGAAGAGACATAGCCAACTTATAGGTAAGTAACAAAGACTCAAAACAATTAATAGCACTAGAATCTAATATCTACAAAGGTACAAACACAGTTTTTTTTTTCTCTCTCTAAATTCATCCTTATTTCTACCAAAGATAGCCAAATCAAGAGACTAATATGCTTGCAAAATAAGTTATTTCAATAAATATGGCCTGATTATTTACATAAGTACAGCAAGAAAAAGTGATTAATCACATAGGATCTTTTAAATCTGCTATCTTGGAACTTTTTATAAGGATTGAGCCTCTAGAAACTCAGAAACCATGCCAAGATTTCACCATCAGCCTTCCCCTGCAATACCTATAGATTTAGATTAACTCCTCTATTCTCGAGATTCCTGAAAGGGTGTACCCTTGTGGCTCAGGCAACTAAGATGCTGGTGTGTAAACCATGTAAAGCCCAGGGATCCAGCTTTACAACCCAGAGCAAGGGTGAAGAACCTAAACAAATAAATAAGTACATACGTAAATAAAATGTTTCTCCCTCCTCTCCCTTTCTTCCTTCCTTTAAACAAAATCTGAAAATATCTTGACGTTTCTAAGCCTGCCAGGCAGAGAATTGTCTTTGTTTCACCTGGCAAGGCTTCTGGAACCTGTAGGTAAGGTATCAGGCCAGTTCTTCCAAGGGGATTTATTGGGTTTATAAAATCAACCTTGGTTCCTGTTCATATCTGCATCTAAACACATCCTCAAATATGAATTTCTAGTCAAAGCCTTGGTAGCAAGAACACAATAAAAGTAGACTCTTACTGAACTTATGCAAATAACTACATTGTCATGACATAAGAATGCTTACTAAATTTCCAAATTCTGGAGGGATCATGTAGGGAGAACAAAAATACATGCTTCATCTTTGTTCACAAAACTTTACTTCACTAAATTGCTGATATTTTAAGAGAAAATAAAAAAGAAGTGCACCATAGTGGAGTAGTGGTTAGATCAGCTGCCTCTTAAGGAGCATAATCCACATACATCCCCAAACCCAGGTTCATGTCCAGGGTCTGGGAGGAACAACCAAGCGAACAACTAAATAAAAATAAAATTAAGTGATCATTCCTCCTCTTTTTCCCTGCTTGCCCTCAAATATGTCTGTTTGACATAAGGTTTAAATATTTTTAAATTTACATGAAACTGAACAGAGACATTCATGAGAGTTACTTCTAATCAATGGAAATAGAACTTATGAACATCATCTTAGGTAGAACCAAAGAAGGAATTATTCCCATAAGGCAGACAAAAATAGTGTCTCTAAAAATAGTGAGATCTTCACCATTTTTTTTTAAAGGGAAAGTGCAGGCAGGAATGCAGGTGAACAAAGGCAGGCAGGCAGGGAGATGAGGAAGAAGCATTTAATTGTTTAACTATCCCATTGCCTGCCCCCACCCCCACAGTCTTGAACCAGGAACCTTGGGAGGTATGTGGATTGCACCACGGTGGATTAAACCCCTAAGCCAAAGATACGCAACTTTTTTTTTTTTTTTAAGAGAAAGGCAGGCAGGCAGGAATGAAGGCGGAATACATTTTTCTGCTATGCAAGCTATTTAAATCTCAAAGTAGATTCTTTTGGCATAAATGGATACAGTTAAACATACATACTGTTGTTTTGGGTTGTTGTTTTTTTTTTAATAGGAAAGGTGCAGGCAGGAATGAAGGCAAATAGGGGGGCAAAGAGAGAGAAGGAAAAAGAATTTTATTTGGTATTAGCTGTTCATCTTGGTTGTTTCCTTTGGTCTCAGGACATGAACCTGGGTCCTGGGGATGCAGGTGGACTGCACTTTTGGTTGGAAGCAGTTGACCAAACCACTATTCCACCAGGGTGACCGATACTGCTATGTTTTTTAAAGTCCTAAATATATGCATTTTTTCCACAGAGTATATATAATATACATATACATCGAATATACTATATATGTTTTGTGTAAAAGTCAAGATACCCCCAGAAGTGATAGAACAGTACTCCTTAGGATAAAATAAATAAAATAGAATATGATAACAACATAGCAACAAAAATTAACCATTACTTAAACAAGCTTGAGGTCATGGATAAATTTCTAGAAAAATACAAGAGAAAAATACCAAGACTAACCCTGGAACAATCGCAAGCAAGAAGTTGAAGAAGTATCAAAAGTCTCCCTAAAACTAAAAGCCCTATAAAATAATGAGCTCTACCAAATCTTCAGACAAGAATTAATACCTATTCTTCTCAAATTCTTCCAAAATATTGAATACCAGGGATCACTCCCAAATACCTTCTATGAGGCTAACATTACACTGATAACAAAAGCTAATAGAGATGTCACCAAGAAAGAAAATTACAGACCAATAGATGTAAAAATTCTCAACCAAGTATTAGCAAACTGATTCAACAATGCATCAAAAAGATCATCCATTATGACCAAGTAGGACTTATCCCAGAGATTCAAGGATGGTTCAGCATATTTAAATCTACTAATGTCATTCAACATATTGACAAGAGCAAGGAGAAAAATCACATGATCATATAAATAGACATAGAAAGCTTTTGATAAGAGGCAACATCCACTTATGATAAAAAAAATCCTGCATAAAATGAGGATAGAAGATACATACATAACAAAGGCCATATCTGATAAGCCCAAAGACAGCATCATAATCAATGGTGAAAACTTGAAAGCATTTCCTCTAAGGTCAGGAACAAGGCAAGGCTATCCACTCTCATTACTGCTATTTAACATCATACTGGATGGAGGTCTTAGCGAGAGCAATTAGGCAATAAAAAGAAACAAATGGAGTCCAAATTGGAAAGAAGAAAGTAAAACTATCATTATTTACAGATAACATGGTAATATATATTGAAAACCCTAAAAATTCTGTTAAAAAAGCTAATAGAAATAATCAACGAATCCAGTAAATCACTTTACAAAAATCCATCGCATTCTTATACGCAAACAACACACTAGAAGAAAATGTAATCAAGAAAATCACACCATTTAAAATGGAAGTAAAAAGAATCAAATATCTTGGAATATACTTATCAAAGGAGGTAAAAGACCTGCACAATGAAAAGTAAAGTCCTTCTTAAAAGAAATAGTAGAATACAAAGTGATGGAAAGACATCCTCTGCTCATGGTTGGGAAGAATCAATCAACATCATTAACATGATTACCTAAAGCAATATACAGACTTAATGTATTCCCTATTAAAATCCCATGGACTTATTTCCAAGAAATAGAACAAAAACTCTTAAAATTTGTACAGAAAACAAAAGACCTCAAATAGCCAAAGCAATTATGAGGGAAAAAGGACAAATCTTGAGAGATTACATTCTCAGACTATGAACTATACTACACAGCGATAGTGATCAAAACAGTATGGTACTGGAATAATAGAGGCACAGACCAGTGGAAGAGAACTGAATCACCAGAAAACTGACCAACTCACATACAGTCAGTTAATCTATGACAAAGAAGCCAAAAGCATATGGTGGAGAAAGGAAAGTTCTTTCAATAATTGGTATTCAGGTTACTAGACAGCCACATGCAAAAGAATGAAGCTAGACCCCTCTCTAACACCATTCACAAAAAATAACTCAAAATGGTCTAGAGACTTGACCAGAAGACTATAATCATAATATTCTTGGAAGACAACATAAGAAAGACATTCCATGACATTAGCTTTGGGGATCAACTTCAACATCAAGGAAAAGAAAAAGAAATAACTGGGACTACATCAAACTGAAAATCTTCTTCACAGTGAAAGAAAGCATTACCAAAGCAAAAAGACAACCTACTAAGTGGGAGAAGATATTGCATTTCATATTTATGACAAGGGTTTAATATCTAAAATATACGGAGAACACACAAAATTCAATAACAGAAAAACAGGAAATCCAGTCATAAGTGGGAAGAGGAATTGGAGAGACATTCTTCTGAAGAGGATGGACAATGGGTACATGAAAAGATGTCCTACTTGTTGGCTATCAGGCAAATCAAAACAACAATGAGATGTTACCTTACACCTGAGAGTCTGGAAACAGCAAATGTTGGTGAGGATGTGGAGAAAAGGGGACACACTTTTACACTATTGCTGGAAGTGCAAATCAATGCAACACCTATGGAAAACTGTGGAAATTCCTCAAAAAGGTGAAGATGGAATCCCATATGATCCCACCATGCCACTTCTAGGTGTTTACCCAAATGATAGAAAAACATTAATTTGCAGAGATTTATGCACCCCCATGTTTACTGCAGCCCTATTCACGATAGCTAAGAACTGAAAACTACCAAAGTACCCAAATCAGATGAACGGATAAAGATACAGCACATATACACAGTGGAATACTACACAGCCCTTAGAAAAGATGAAATTCTATCATTTGAATCAACATGGATGGATCTAGAGGGGATGATGCTAAGTGAAATAAGTCAAAAGAAGAAAGGCAGATACCAGATGACCTCACTCCTAGGTGGATGTGAATAGACAAAACAAAGGAACATATGAAACAATACCAACCCTTGGACACTTGCAATAGATCTCAGGTTACCAATAGGGATGGGAGGTGGAGGGGGTGGACACAACTGGTGACGGTGGACACAAGTGGTGACGAAGTCCACTGGACAGTGGTGAAGAACACTTGGTGATGTGGTACAGGGCAGGGTATGTTGACATATACCTGAGGAATGGGGAAATTGCACATATGGGGAACCCACACATTTAAGTTTAATGTGTAGAATAAAAGTTACTGCAATAAAAAACAAAAAAGAATACATTACATCCCCCCCAAAATTAATCATTATTTAGATATCAAACAATTACCCGCCAAAACAAAAATTACAAAAATCTAGTTTTCTACTCTGCTGATTTTTTTTATCTTTCCATGGAAGTTAGACCAATATGAGTACTGTAGAATACTGCAGACTTCTAAAACCCAAATGACAAATAGCCTAACATGGACAACATCTATGTGCTATAACTAATTTTAGGCCCAATTTGATAGTTTTAAATGTACTTTTTTGAAAAGGTATGTCTCACTCTTCCAAATCTGTATTTTATTTTATCCGTCAAAAAATAAAAATGTGTATATGCATGTATATACTCATTTATACAAACACACAAAACTTACTGAAAAAGATTCAAATGTTCTCTCAGCATGCACCCTGGTGGAGCAGTGGTTAGGTCAATCACCTCCAAAGGAGCCCAAAACACACACCCCTGGGGTTCCAGGCAGGGCAAGGGGGTGGCGGGGAGGTGGAAATAACCAATATGAACTAAATAAAAAAAATTTTAAATGCTTCTTCTTCCTCTCTCTTCCTGCCTGCCTGCCTACTGGCCTTCTTTCCTGCCTGTAACTTTCCCTTAAAGAAAAACCAAAACAGTTCTCTCAGATTTTTAACACCATTTTCCCTTTTGCCACACTTTTGTTAACTTGATGTTACAAGGATGATGAATTACACAGTAATTCCTAACTCAAAGCAAACAAAAGAATCCAATCTCAGTAATGCTCCAAACAGTTATTAAAACAATTATACAAGGCCTATATTTTAATATACAGAAAACCTAGGTACACTGTTGTAGATCAGGCAGCTAAGGTGCAGGCCGTGAATCTGGGTTTGGGAGCCAGGGCAGAAAAAAAAAAATTAATTAAAAAAATTGTGTGTGTGTGTGTGTGTGTGTGTGTGTGTGTGTACATATGCATGTATTTCCACTTAACTGAAGTCAAGAGACTAGAAGAGAGTTCTCACGCAAAGGCAGTCAGCAAACTACAGGCCCCGCACGCCTTGCCTCTCCAATGGTGGGTAAAGTAGCACCCTGCCCCAGTGGAGGGAGTTCTTTTGTCACGGCCCAATGATATTCCCTCTAAAAACTAAATAAGGGGATGCTGGTTTTTGTTCTAGGGAAGTGCACATGTGTCTCTCCATGTACTTCCAAATTAAATTGGCTTTTTATTATTTCCAAATATACCTACTTTGTTGGTGAAATAACTGGGTGTTCTTTGATGTCAAGAGTCTCTTTTACATTTGATCTTTCCATAGGTACCAGTAATCCAATTATTTAGATTGAGAGCACTCTAAAAAATGTTCAGTTTAGAAATTTTTCAAATTCAAAGAGACACTCAGGGTGTATCCTTGTGGCTCAGGTGGCTGAGGTAACTGGGGGATGGACCAAGTAAAGTCTGAGGACCGACAGGGGTTCTCAGTTTGGAGCCAGGGGGAAAAACCAAACTAAAGCAAATCAACAAACAAATAAATATTGCAGCTCCCTTCCCTGCCCTGCCCTTCCTATATTTAAAAAAAAAAAAAAAGATATTCACCTGGTTATTGACAAGTAGGACCTTAATAAGCTAAATAGCAACTCCTACCAGTATGCTTTCTTATGACTTATCCATGATACGACAGGCATTCCAAGAGTGCAAAAAGATACAGCCACCGAAAGATCAGAAAAGTCACTCCCAAAGAGCAGAAATTACCAAGAAGCCAAAAACTCAGCCTGGGTGCGCCCTGGTGATCTAGCAGATTAATACGCTGAGCACAGTCCAATACATCCCAATGTCTCTGGTTCAAGACCTGGGAACAGAGAAAATAAATGGAATACTTTTCTCCCTCTCACTTTCTGCCTGCCTGCCTGCAACTTCCCTTAAAAAACAAAAATAACAAAAAAACAACCCATATTAAATTTAAAGGATGAAGCCCTTAAGAACCAAGAATACAAAAAACCAAGAGTCACCGAGTCATCATGCTCAATGAAGTAATTCCACCAAAATGTTTCTCCTGGTAATCTTAAATTTAGGAGAGGAAAGGCCCCACCACTGTTAAGTTTCCCCAGAGATTTGGGGGATTTGGGGGTTAGGTTCAGGAGCGTGGAAAGGGAGTAACATAGAAAAACGCTTCGAATATAAAAAAGTTTATTCTGGAACTTCCCAAGAGGGATAGTTGGATAGTTCACTAAATGAGTAAAACCAGCCCTGAGAGAAGGACTCTCAGCTACTCATAAGGGGTGGTTGCACTAGGAGGCAGGATTCCCCGCAGGGCCCTGCTGCTATTCACTGAGAGTCCAGGGACAGCATTAAGATGTTAACAGACATCCACCAAAACAATGAGGATCATTACCAGGAGACACTGAGAAAAGTGCCTAGCACCTGCCTCTGCAGCCACCAGGAAGCAGAGACAAAAGGTCAATGGAGATTCCCGCCCAAATGCCACAGCAGAGGCGCTGGCGTCACCCATGCCTTTGTGGGGGTG
>RJWH01000181.1:911406-1185176 GCA_004363575.1 Solenodon paradoxus | reverse complement strand
GATCCTTCTAGGATGGCAAATAAAATACGAAATGTTTAATGAGGACATTAACACACACACACACACACACACACACACACACACACACACACATATGCCTCTTGTATACATAGAAGAGATCCAGCAAAATCTAAGTAACTCATCACAATGGTCTAAGCCACCTTCTTAAATAACTTCAGCTAAAGAAAGTTGGAGCATGCCCTGGTGGCTCAGGTGTGAAGCCAGTGGCTGGAGCACAGACCGTGTAAAGCGGAAGGACCTGGGTTTGCAACACAGGACCAGGGTGAACAACCAAAATGAGCAAATAAATAAGCTTTCGTCCTCCTTTCTTCCTGTCTGCCTTCCTTCCTCTTTAAAAAAAAAAAATAAAATAAGGAAAGAAAGAAAAGGATGATGTTGGTGCACCCTGATCGAGTAGCAGTTAGGCTGGCCACCTCTAGCTGAGCCAGTTCACATACATCCCAAGGACCCAGGACATGAAAGCGGGGAGAGAGGAAACAACCAAGACAAACAACTAAATGAAGTTTCTTCCTCCTTGCTCTACCTGCCTACCTGTCTACTCACGTTCATTTCAGCCTGTAGGTTTCCTTAAAAAAAAAAAAGAAAGAAAAAGGAAAGGATGTTGGGGAGGAAGAAGTTCAGTTTTGAAAGGTTACCAGGAAAGATACAATAAGCAGGTATGCAGATTTAAGTTGCTTCCTTATCCGCTGATAAGCGCTAAAGAGATCTAACCATCACCTAAGTATTTCTGGGGAGACACCTTGTAAAATGGATTTTCCTCTATACATACAAGTATCTCTTACAAAAGGACAACTTCTATACAGGTTTCAGAGCCCCTCCTATGAAATAATCCCTATGCAAAGAGACATATTTTGGGGTGACAAATTTTACTTTCCTACGTAGGATAAGAACATTGGACTAAAATTCAAAAGAATTCTGTCCTTATGGAACCACCTACAAAGTTTTCTTATTTTGGAACAATCTTTTGCCTCTTGGTGCTGACTTCTCGTTCTGCAAAATTCTGGAGAATGGAATACACAGAAAAATGCATTTTAAACTTAATCTGGGCCCTCAGGGTGGGTACAAGTTTATTTTGAAATTACTTGAAGTTATTATATGCGGAAGTATGAACTCTCTTGTCTAGGAAGAGGTATTATAACTTTCCCCCAGTCCCCAGACTCTGGGAGTTGACTTATAAAGAGTTTAGAATGAATTGGATTTTTGGATTTAATTCTGAAATTCATTCTAAAATTCCACCATTCTAATAGACCTCGTAAGACTTCCCCTTCCATTTCTAATAGTCCATGATTCTGATAGGATTCGAAGAAATGGACTAAATATCTAACATTTCCTGCCCCTGATAACCTGTGCAGGCAGAGCCTTCTACCTGGAATGCCCCTAACCCCACCTTTTTCTCCTCAGTCTCGGCTTAAAGTTCCTCTCCCCCAGAAGACTCCTATGACCCTTGTCCTACAGCAGAACTCGGGTGCCCCCTTAGCCCTAGATGTTGAATGCCTGCTACTACACAGAGAATAAGGACTATTTATTGGTGCACCATCTTAGTGAAGCAAATCTGGCTGCCCAGGAGCCAGGCAGAGGAAGTAAAGGTTTAAAGTTTGTAGATGGAACTCTAGACCCCTTTTCTCACCGCTGAAAAGAAAACAGAGAATATTCAATCAAAGGAAAGCAACAACCTGAGAACAATAGTAAAGGTAGAGAATTCTGTTTCAGAGAACAGGGAGCCGTGGAGTTGGAGACCAACTGACCGGGAGTACAGAGGAAGAGAGAAAGGAGACTTGGCTGTGCTTCTTGCAGGGAACAAAAGGCAAGATGTTTTCTGTCTCGAAGGGCAAGTGGACAGCCAGTCAGACCCCATGGAGATTATCTTTGGTAACAGATTTCTTTTGGAGAATAGATGAATTTATGCTTTTGTTTTTCAAAAGTCTATTTTAGCAAGATGTACAAATGAGGATACAGGAAGCTCATTTGATTCCAGATATGATGACGCAAGAGGGCCACCAGGAAGAATGGGCAGGATGAGTCCTCTGCGTAGCCCTAGACCTCGAATGGCTGGTGGATGAAGAAGGGAAATGCCAGCTCAAAGAGGCAGGCCACTGGGCGTGCACCTTCACAGCAAAAGGCAACTGTCAAGAAGTGGGGGGTTAACCTTGCTGGACAAGCAGATAAATGTGCGCCTCTAAGCCAGGATTGCTCTGTGTTCTCACAGATACTGAGGCCATGTTGAGAATTTGCTCCACAGGCTCTGACACAACTGACACGCAGTTCTATAAATGTACATAGTTGTTGTAAGGTTTTTCTGGGCTCTGCGAGAACAAGTCAATTAGACAAAAAATGTCGAATAGCCAGGGCTTTATTGGGGTTTTGCACACCGGGGCGAAGTTCCCAAGTCCACAGAGGGCCGGGGAAGTCGCGGGCTGGGAAGTCGCACTTGAACAAAGGGGAGCGGGCTCTTTAAGCAGAGGAATTTCGCGGGCTTCCTATGTGGCGATTGGGGATTGACCCTGTGAATCCAGGTGTGGGGGTTGCATCCCTTATTCTGACGTCATCCACCTTTTTCCTGGGCTTGGCTGCCGTTTTCAGGGCATGGCCACTGCTGCTTTTGTCCCTGGGCCAGCCTAACAGTTGTCTCATCCTTTTTCTGTAGTTGATGGAAGTACTGATATGGTTTTAATAAGTAAACATTTCAGATAATATAAATATGACCTCATCTTTAGTTAGTCTCTGAATTGGGAAATAAAAGGCAGTGTATTCAGCAAAAATAAATGAGACCAAACTCAGTTCCATCTGTTTGTTGAGTGACAGGAATAGAAGAGGGTCCAGTGTGGACAGCTTTTCCACTTCTTGAAGAAAAGTTGAAATCCAGATTTGCATTAAGAAATCTCCATTTTTACATGTCAGTAACATGAGCGATAATTTTCAAGAGTTTCAGGCTATGGAAACTGTTCTGTGAGAGCCCACCTCTACTCACCCAGAGAGCACATCCTATAGGAGGGGAAGTTTTATATCAGGACCACTGGCTTGTTGACGGCTGTTAAACAGACCCACTCATTCTACACAGAGCTCAAAGACAACAGAGGTCACAGGAAAACTTCCTCTCTCTGGACTTAATTTCCCCATCTGTAAAATGGAGATTAAAATCCCATTTGTGAATCATCTGTCAAATAGAATATAATATCACTTACCAAAGTGCTGTCAGAGCTATATGCTTCTACTGCATCATTACACTGAATTCTTATCTATCATGACTTCTAGGTGAGTTCTAGGACATCCACATTTTACATACAGATAAGGAAAAGTAGCTCAGAGGGAGCCAACAATTTGCTCGATGAAGACAAAAGCAAATACTTTAAAAAATCCTGTCTTTGCAAGGGTTTTACTTATTTGGTCCTCTCGATAACTCTGGATATAGGGCAATTAAACCCTGCAATGGGAATTTCACCAAGGCAGCCTGACACCAACACAAAAGTACGGTGCTGTTCAACAGAAATATAATGTAAGCCATATCAATAAGGAATGAAGGGAGGGAAGAAGGGAGAGAAGGAAGGAAAATCTTTATTTATCTTGTTACTCATTTTGGCTTTTCATCCCTGGGTCTGGGGTCCTGAACCCCAGTTCTTGGGACCTATGTGGTCCACACACCAGCGTCTCAGTTGCCTGAGCCACAAGGTGGCTAAAAGTTACTAAAAGTACAAGGTTACTAAAAAGTTTAGTAACCATATTTAAAAACCAAAATGACACAGCGAAATTCAGTTTAATATTTTTATTTGACCCAATATGTGCAAAACAGTATTCCAACAGGAAATCAATATAAAAATACTGGAATATTTTACATTTTTTGTCCACAGTCCCCATGTGTATTTTACATTATAGCACATTTCAATTCGACTAGCCACATATCAAAGTCAGTAAGCATGTGTGGCTAATATGTGTGGCCATCATATATAAATACATCCTATTTACTAAAATTAAAAGCAGAACCCATAATGCCACTTGTCCTTTGGTTTCAGGGACACATAAAGAATAATAATGTCAAAGAGTTCTAAAGAATTTACGTTGTGCAATGGGAGAGGCAAGTTTTACTATGTGTGTTGAAGATCTGACACGTTATATCTTGTCATCCTTGCAACAGGCAGGTGTTATGGCCTTTCTCTTTGGATGAAGCGAGCGACTTTACTAAGACGGGCCCTCTCAGCGCCCAACTACCATCCCGCCGTCCACCTCCCGCCACCTGCAGCCCGAGGCTATCGCCCCAAGCAAGGTCTGCGAGGAGCGCACAGAGACTGGCAGGTGCGGATCACCTGGAAGTTACAGCAACCGGAGCCGATAATGATCCCTTCGGACTCCTCCTCCTCGTCGTCAACGTCCTCCCACTCGAACTCCAACGACTTTTCATACCACTCCTGGTCAAGCAAGGTGAGACTGGCCGATAGATCCCAACGCACATTTAAATGGCTTCGCCGTTCTGCTTTAGCGTCCGCCTCCACGTGCGGCTCGCCAGGAGGCGCCGCTGTGTGCCGCCGGGAGCCGGCGTCCGGACGCTCGCGCGCTGGGCGAATCATGGAGAAGCCGGCGGGACTTCCGCTTCCGGCCGCCCGGGGCGATTGGCTGGTGCCGGCGAGCTCGGCGCGCTCTCGGTTCGCCGCGCTTTCGCCTTCCTCGCGATCGCGAGAGCTCTGGCTTAGGGCCGGAAACATCTCCCTCCTGACCCCGCCCCTCGGCCGACGCCGTGCTGAGCCCACAGCTGCCGGACAAAGAGTGACGTCCAGCCCCGGAGTCATGGCTGCGACGGATCCCAGCTTGGCGACTACTGGGAGCCCCGCGCCGCCGGCGGAGAAACAGGAAGAAGTTGGCCCGAGCTCAGGCCCGGAACTTAATTCCGCGGGCTCCTCGTCAACTCCCGAGGCGCCGAGACCCGCCCGCCGGGTCTCCAGCCCCAACGCCGCGGCCGCTGAAGCGATTCCTGCGCCTCCGGCGGCCGGCGCGGCCTTGGAGCTGCCCCTCGGTCCCGCACCCCTGGCTGAAGCTGCTTCGCGAGGCCCTCCGGGCCCCGGCGGCTCCCGACCCGGCCCCGAGACGTTCCGTCAGCGCTTCCGGCAGTTCCGCTACCAGGACGCGGCCGGCCCGCGGGAGGCATTCCGGCAGCTGCGGGAGCTCTCCCGTCAGTGGCTGCGGCCCGACATCCGCACGAAGGAGCAGATCGTGGAGATGCTGGTGCAGGAGCAACTGCTCGCCATCTTGCCCGAGGCGGCGCGGGCCCGGCGACTTCGCCGCCGCACTGATGTGCGCATCACCGGCTGAGCGGCGGACGAGCCCGCACGCAGGGCCGGGCGCTCCCTGGACTGGAGTCTTGATCAGCTTCGGGGGTCTGAGCCTGGCTGCCCACCCCGCGCTAATGAAAAACAAGTTTTGGCAGTTCCTGTGGTCGTGTGCCCCTTTCGTTCGACCCCGTTTTTCTCACGCCTCTTTCCACCCTGCTTTCCGATAGCGAAACCAAGTTAGGAGCCGTTGGAATAAAGCCTGTATACCTAGTCATTTGGCCGTCGTTGGCTTTTGTGGGTTTGTGGGATTATGTGTCGGCCGGGCCTGGGCTCCCATCACATCTGGAAAATGCTTTTGGTGCACGCTGCCTAGGACTCAATTGGGTTTTCTTTTTGTTTAGTTGGAGTAATGAGGGTTTCATATTCGCTCGTCTTCCTAGCTAGAACCCTTAAAGAAATGGAGGATTGGGATCCTGAAGGCAAACAGCTAAATTTACTAAGTGCTTTCTTTAACTGGCTACTTCGGTGCCAGGACTGCTCCCAACATGCCCCACCAGCCTGCCTTTGGACACAGTTTCGCTCCTCCAAAGGCCTGTTATAAGAGCATTATAAACAGTTTAGTGCAGGGGCTTAGAGAAATAGGCAAGTTCTTGTCTTTGAGCTCTTTTATATGCTTCAAAACTTACCTCCTTGCCAAATGTTAGGCTTTTACAAGAATTTAAGGAGAACTGTTATGAACTAATGGATCATTTGAACTGCTCATTTTAATATCTCCCGTCTCCCCTTTATTTTTCAATAAGTATAATTATTTAGAAGAAGTAATTGAGCTAGTAATTCCCAAATGATCCTTTACTAGGAAGTTAGGCTATAAAATCTTAAAGCCAACTAGTCAGTCCTTGAGTCTTTTGTCCACCCAGGAAGGAGCTGGAGCTATAAGGGTTCTTAAGCAGTTTGGATTGGTCCCTGAAAGCAACTAGCTGCAGTGAATGCTGTCTCTTAGGAGGCCGACCAGTCTTCCGTGCACTTGCTTTTAACTATTATAATTTAATATGCCTGCAGCTTGCACCACACAACAGGAACCAGACTGGGTGAGAGGCTAGTGTAGGCCATTTTACCTTGAATATTCAAGACATCAATTCAAGAGTATTATTTTGCATACTCTCTTGGGATTTAGTATCTTGAACTTGCATCTGCCTCCCTGCAGAAGCCAAATCTGTTTAGACTTCCTTTAAAAGGTAATGTTTATAGAAAATGCATATTAAAAATGGGGTAGATAACTATAATCCAATAACATTACTGAAACATAGCAACAAAAACCTGTTTTATTTTCCAAATACATACAGAAGTTGCATGTTTTGCAAATATTGCTTCAAAGCAACATTTCTAGTATATAGTGCCCTCTGTCTGGTAGCGTAAACATAGATACATATCCACAGTGCAGTGCTGGCTTGTCAAGGACCCGTCCACCTTGCATACGTCACTTCAAGATAATGATTACTCAAACCAAAACTTTTTATCAAGGCAATTTTTTATAGGATAAGTTTTTCTCCAAAGAAAATGTAGGTAGTGTACATATTTCTAAATAGTAACAGTAATATTTGCAAATAACAAGTTTTCCAGTGCTCCAACTTAGGGTTAATTCAACCTGACCCAGGAAAAGGGATGGAGCCCTCAACATGGCTTTAAATTAGGGAAGCAAACTGAGGTTATTAAAACTTGGGAGTTTTTCCTGCTCCCCTAAGGACAAGAGTCACAATGAGTGAAATGGGGTTATTTCCTTTTCAAAACTTAAACCCAATAATGGCCACTTGGCTACACAAGGATATTTCAGTTTCTGCTTCCATCTTTGAGAAAGACATGAAATTGACTTCTTAATTACAGCTTCTCCAGATGTGATACTCAAATATGTTTCCAGAAAAGAAAAACAAGTAGTAATACCATTGTCGTTATATCTCACAGTTGTGGCTAGAAAATCTTCCTGTTTCTTTCCTTTCAGATAAGCATCACACAATTCTTTTAATGTGACTGATTATTTAAAACATACAATGCACGCTCCTTGAACATTTCTTCCAATATCAGCAAGGGGAATCAGCCTCTTACAGAATTGTGTTTTATCACAGATGTTAAAGTTACATGTATTCCCTTTGATGGATTAGCTATAGCAAGTCAACTTGTCCTAAATTCATTTTGTATCAAATGGTGAGCAAATCACTAGACAGAACATTCCAGAAACAGATCTTGGTACAAAGACCTTCATGACCACAATGACCTGTGCCTTAAAGCCTACCTTCCAAAGGTCACTGGAGATACTGTCATTGCTACTGAGATATTGGCTACTTCACGTTTACATAGTAAATATTTGCAGCATATAATATTACAGATTCATAAACCCATAATTAAATTGTGAGTGTTAATGGACAACTGTGCTTTGATTTTTGACTTTAGTGATAAGAGAACTAAATGGTGAAATAGGTCACTCCTCAAAGCATGGAACATTAACTTTGCCTCGTAAGAAAGAACCAAACAATAGAGCATTACACACGAAACCGTAACCTACAAGAGTAACAAATATTGTCTCAAGAGGTACAAACAGGTTGCA
This sequence comes from Solenodon paradoxus, assembly GCA_004363575.1. Taxonomy (NCBI): domain Eukaryota; kingdom Metazoa; phylum Chordata; class Mammalia; order Eulipotyphla; family Solenodontidae; genus Solenodon; species Solenodon paradoxus. The sequence continues at coordinate 1,177,298 of RJWH01000181.1, read as the reverse complement.
CCTGGACCTTAAGCAGCATAATCACCTTGATCTCACAAAATAATACAAACAGGACATTTAAAATGTTAAAGGATGTTAAAACAATTCTGAAATGCCTACTATATACCCTTCGGAGCAGGAAAAAAGCGGCACATGTAAAATCTGGTTTGTTTACAATAATATAAAATAAGGTAATTCCCCAAACCACATTCTTTGTAACAAATCTTTACAGTGAAAGAGCTCAAAATTTTGGGAAACATTTTTTTTTGGGGGGGACATTAAATAGAACTGGGAAGCTGTCAATAGTAAGTGGATAGAAAATGCTGTCCTTTGGGTTCCAGACCCTAACCGCTTCAGTTTGGAATTCCTCCTAGATTCTTACTACAGGGAAATTCTAGTTCCTCCACAGGCTGTCAGGGCTCTGCTACAAAAGACACAACCCAGCCAACTCTGGGGTAAAAGCATACAAAACTTGTCCCCGGTACCATGACGTCATGCAAGAGATGTGGTGAGAAAAAGTGAAGACGAGTCCTAAGGAGAAGGCAGGGCAGCCAAGGCCTCTGCTCCTTCCCAACCTCCACTGAGTGGTAAAGTCACGACATTCCCATGAAGCTGGAAAAACTGAACGATAACGGCTGCTGCTTACACCCATGCCAGGTGAAAACCAAAGGCTTGGACTGTGCCCAACCTGACAGAAACGTCAAATAAGCTGCAAGCTGAATCCAACTAAAAAATTTTGGCTCTCATTTCCATTTTTCATCAGTGGCACGATTTCAAGTGAAGTTTGTGCAAAAAGACTCACTCTTCAACGATGTGCACAGAAGGAAATCCCAAGAGTCAATCTGCTACCTCCCTGGTAGGCTTCGAGATCAGAGTGCCGTGCCCTGCCCTCCAGCAGCCAAAATGGCCTCTTTGTCCACTGTCCATCACCCCCGCCCAGATCCCTGAAGTCAGTCGCATCACGTGCATTCGGCATGCTAGGTTATTTAAATACGTGAAGCTCCTCCAGCAGCGCTCCAGGACGGCGCCCCACTGGGATTGGGAGCCCAGCTTCATGTGGAGCAGCAGAGCGCAATCTGCTGCACCTTGCCCAGGTCCGTCAGCAGCTGCTTGATGCAATGCTTGAGCTGCGGAAGCCTAGCCAGCGGCTCAGGGGGCTCCAGTTCCCCAGTGTAGTCCAGCCAACTCTCCAACACTACGCAAAAGAGAGAGAAGACCCAATGAGTTCCCAACATTTTATTTTCAGGAATGTCAGAAGTTTCGGCACCATATGACTACTTGGGAATGGGGTGCAAGGGGGGTGCAGGGAGGGCCATCACAGGCAACAGTGACTTATGCCCCTCTTACAAAGTATTACCTAAGACAAAGCTCAAATGCTCCAGAGCACCTGCATCCAAGAGAGCTTCCTGCGACGACGGAAATCATTCACATCTGTGTTATTCAGCACAGTAGCCACAAGCCATATGCAGCGATCGAGCAGTTGGAACATGGTCAGTGCAAATGAGGAACTGAATTTAAATTGCGTTCAATTTTAATTATTAGTCATACATAGCTGGTGTCTACTATATTAGTGCAGCTCTAACCTGTACAAGGTTTAGAAGGAGCCACCTTTCTCAGTGTTACTACCCATCTTTATGACACTTTCCTAGGCTGGAAATCAGGAAGCCGGGTGTTTTAGCCTCCTGTTAAGAAAAATGGGAACCTAAATGTACTGGAAAAGCTCTATTTTTATCACCATAGATTCTGATTTACTTCATATTAATTCCTGTCATCAGTAACACAGAATAGTCTTGACTTTATTTTCTCCCTTTAAATAGTTAATATAAGATATAGGTAGTTAATATAACTCTAAAAACCTGTCTTGCTTCTGAGAGCAAGGATTCTATAGAAAGACATGTGTTGTTCCCTAAGCCACCACAGCTTTGGCACTTGGGGGAGAGGCCATCTTGGATCTCTGCACCTTTGGCAAAAGCCACCTGCTCTAAGTTGACCCAGCTCGCCTGTAGTCATTCTTGTCCTTGCACCCTGTACCAGACCCCTTCTGAACCTGGAAGCCAGCAAAGCAGAAAGAGGAAAACCTGTGGAGAGCCTGTTCCTCCAGCACCTTGCATGCTCACACACTCCCTCTCCTCCTCAGACCCTTTCACCTTCATTCCACCCCTGAAGCCTTTGTTCCCTGCAAGTCTTCTCAGGGAGGCCTTCCTAACTCTGGATCTGATTCCTGTGTTTCAGGTGCTGTGGTGTCACATGCTCTCATCCAGCACTCACCATGGCTTGCAATTACATAGAACAGAATTATTTCACTACTCTCTGTCTCTACCATTAGATCAAGCTCCATGAGGGCAAGAGCTGAGTCAATCTCGCTAACCATTACATCCCTACCACTCAGTTGTAGTTGGAACCTAGCAGGCATTAACAAAGGCAGTGAGAGAATGAGGGGATGGGCTATTCGCATGCCCCACTGACTATTCGGGCTCCAAAGAGCTCGCCTTCTTTCCCGAATCACATTTCTTGTTGGCTTTTGGGAGTTTCAAGGAGAAATTATTCTTCCTTTTTGTCCCAATAAGTATAAAGACCAGAAAATAAGAAAAATAAGACTGCCTTCTTACAACGAAACTTGAAAACTAGGAGTAAAGGATCAAAGTCACAAGAGAATGACTAGTGACCTGCTGAGCAAGAAAAAAATCTATAGTAACCAAGGTTCAGTAAATCTTTAAAAAAAAATTAGGAGGATGGCACACCCTGGTGGTTTGATGGTTAAGTCTGCTGGACATGGTCCACATATATCCCAAGGTCCTGGATTCTAGTCCTAGGACCGCAGGAAACAACCAAGATGAACAAGTAAATAAAATAAATTTAAAAAATGCTACATCCTCCTCTCTTCCTACCTGAAACTTTCCTTTAAAAAAAAAAAAAAAAAAACAAGGCAAGAAAAACGAGACAGGACTACTCAGCAAAAGGACTTAAGAACAGAGATGGAGCACCCTGGTGTAGCAGTTAGGTCAACTGCCTCCAAAGGAGCAAGCCACAAAACCCCTGGGTTTGAGTCCCAAGTCCACGGGGGGGTAACCAATGTAAACAACTAAATAAAAATAAAATGCTTCTCTCTCTCTCTCTTCCTGCCTGCCTGCCTAGCTTGCCTTCATTCCTGCCTGCACCTTTCCTTTTAAAAAAACGAAGACATAGAGAAAAGATACAAGGTCAGTGCAGCAGAGCCCATCTGGGTCAATTCCAACAAAGGAAGGGTGTCAGTATATTCTGATCAAGAAATCACTGTAACTACCTCAGATCTGGTTCCAGGCTCATCAACGACATCCTGACACAGTAGATCAGGAGGCATGCATGGCGAGAAAGAGCACCAGTTGCAAACTAGAAGACTCTCTCTAGGTCACTCAATAGTCTCTGAGTTTTAGTTAAGAGGAGAGTTTGGAGTCCCTGGGGTGGAAGCATTCTCTTTAGGTCTGCAGAGCTGAAGAGCAGACCCAGAACTGCTAGAGGCCAATATCCTCCTCTGGACCCTGGCACCCAGCAGGCAGTCCTCTTCTGTACCACGTGTTGAACCATTACCCCCAGTTCTCCTAAGGAAGTTCAATAGTTGGTCAGCAGTTTAAGATGATTACAAGTAAGGCAGAAGGTGACAAAGGTGATGTGTCAATTCAAATACACTCTCCTACATCATCTGCATAGAGAGGCCAATCAGTGTTCACTAAGGTAACATTTTAAACTAATTTTCTAATGTTAAAACATTCAAAATTTTCTTGGTCATAAGACAGCCTTTCAATTCTATGTTATTGTTCACACAACTACATTAATTATTAAATAATGGTTCATATTAAAAATCAGTTAATATAATAGTTTATTAGATTATTTTAAAAAAGGAATATTGAATTCAAATTCTTCTACAAATTCAGTTTATCTTGATGGTATTTAGATGAATTGAAGAGTTCACTCCTACTGCAGTAGAAATAAAGTAGGATTCTGATGAATCTTAATTGAAGGCAGCGTGAAAGGGTGCCTGACAAAGCCCGTTAACTTTATAGGTGAGTTCAGGCTTCTCTGGAAACCTCTCAGCCTAAGGTATTTGAACACAGCCATGTAATCCCCCAAATCTGCAGAATACACAAGAGGTCCCTGGAAGGGCAGAAATGTGAGCCCAGGCTCAGCACTTCCCACTGGGGGAGTCTAGGGTGGGGAAGCCCACAGTGGGTGGGTGAGAAAGGGGAGGTGGGCTCTGACTCAGCAGGGAGGGTTCCTTTGGCAACAACAGAGTACTGACTCTGTCTCCGCAGTGCTAAGACTCTTTGCAGGGGCCCAGTGCAATCTTACTGCCATTCTCTCAAAATCTGTAATTTTCAGTCCGGCATTAGATCCTATTTTTTAGCTATCTAAAAGCAGGTTTTGGCACACCCTGGTGGAGTAGTGGTTAAGTCAATTGCCTCCAAAGGAGCAAACTACATACCCCTGGGTTCGAGTCCAAGGTCCGGGGAGGGGAAAACAAGTGTGAACACCTAAATAAAAAATAAATAAATAAAAGGTGCTTCCTCCTCCTCTCCCTTCCTCACTGACTACTCGTCTTTATTCCTGCCTATACCTTTTCTTTAAATAAAGTAAAGTAAAAGCAGGTTCTTCCTAGACAGTGGCATTAGTTATAGTCAAAGAAATAAAAGACAAAATTCTTCCCCTTCCAGTGGGCCTTCGACTAGCCTCCCATTCCTAGTTCCTCAGGTCTGTGTCCAGGACAGTACATAAACATGAGAGAATGCAGGCCACTCTCTGTCTCTCACTAATCTCTAGTCCCTTTTCTAGTGAGCGGCCCTCTTATCTGCGGAGTCACCCCCTCTGCAGCAGAACCCGTCGCTCTCTTCAAGGCTCACTTCCAGTTGCAGGAGTTCCAGGAAGCCTCCTGTTAGCACAGCAGCTCTACTTGCCTGGCATGGGGTCAGTCACTCCTCTTGACCTTCAGCTGTATAACACACAGCATTTTTCTCAGTCATTTCATGTAAGTATATTATATGCTGAGTTACAGTATATATAGCTCAAGCTGATACAAAATCCTCAAACATTTATTTTTTTAAATCAGGTTCCATTTTAAAGATTTAAACAAAGAGGAAATATGTGAACAATTAAGAAGGAATTGCTTTTTTTTTTAAAGAATTTTATTTTATTTAGTTGTTCATCTTGGTTGTTCCCACCAGTCGCAGAACATGAACCTAGGACCTTGGAATGTATGTGAACTGCGCCCAAACCCTACTCCACCAGGGCGCACCTAGCACACCTTCAGAAGGAATTTTGTCTTCAAAAACCCAAACTGACAAGGGAGCCAAGGAAAGAGCCCTACCGTCCAGTTCCTTTTCAATGGAGTCCATCCTATGCGTGACTTCATCCTGAAGAGATTCCACGTGTGTAAGAAGATTAAACTGCCACTGATGATGGGAGCTCAGCAGCCCCTCTCCACCTCTGTCTAGCAACTTCCGAGCTGGGATTTCCTCTGGCAGAATCTTTTTGGAGATATAGTCTCTTACCTGAGGATGCAAAAGTATTTAAGTTACCGGGTAGAGACAGCTTCCAGGTCCCTTTCTAACCAGCCAATATTTGCAATCACATGAAAACCTGCTGCAGTCTAAATACTCCGAGTCCCTGCGTGTCCCTTTCCTCTGCCTCAAAGGGCACTGATTAGGCAGAAGAGTGCCTGTTGTCCCAATCCCAATCAACCACCTCAGGGTGGCAAAGATCCCTGGTTCAGCAGCTCTGCAGCTGTTTGCAGTTGCTTCCAGAATACCGTAGGACCCCTGTCTACACCTAATTAGGCCTCACAGAAAGACTTCCAGGGCCCTGAGATCTCACCAGAGTAGGGCCAGTGTAGACTAAGTTAGCATATTACACGAACTAGTTTTTAATCCTAGCTCTCTTTGCTGAATGTGTGAACCTGGATGAGTTACTTCACCTACAGAGCCACTGTTCACTCATAGGAAAGATGAATTTTAAAGATTCAGGAGGGTGAACTAGGATAAGGTTTATAAAAACAAGAGTCAGCTTGCCATCCATGAAAGAGATGTTTAAACCTGTTCACCTTGGTTAGGCCTGTTTCCTGACTTTTCATATGCTTCTTGGCAATCTGCCTAGCTTGCAGGACCACAAACCCTTTCTGGGGACTGTGATCTCAACCTTATATTCATTCATTTGAAATGAAATAATCTAGCCAGTATTTATTTAGGGTTTACTCTGTGCAAATAATGAGTCAGGGGCTTTTCACAGATACGTGGCACAGAAACTGAGGGCCCTGACACTGGCCACACTTGCCAGGTGGGAGAGGAAGTGACCTGCTCAGAGTTACATGCTAAGTGGCTGGGGCTGCCTCCAGTGACTGTCATCACCAACCTTGCCCAGCACTGACCACGGCACAGGCTGAATGGGGGAGAATGGCCAGGAGCTTATCATTTAGATGCTCCCTCTCTGGCAATGTGGCACTTACTGAAACTGGTGATAACTACTCACAGAGTAAAGTCTATGACAGCGAAAATGACAAGGGTGAAGAGTCTCTCAACTCACAAAAGGAATCAGTGACAACTGAGGACAGGGCAGAATGAGGCCAGTAAACAGTTAGAGACAAACACTTAAAAGAGGATGACACCAGGGAGCTCCAGAGGAGAATGACTTGAATAATGAAAACCTGAGACTAGCTCTCGGGAAAACTAATTAAACCAGAAAGTACCATATTTTGCCCAAATTTGTGAGGGAAAAATAAGGATGAACATTATACACAGGTAGTACTAATTCTACATCTATATAAATGTTTAAAATCATTTATGCTTATGAGTTAAAAGTGTAACTTGAAATCAATAACAATAATAATATCCATAGCCAATACTCTGAAAAAAGAGGAATGAATGAAGAAGGCATGAAAATTTGGTTTAACAAAATCTGGACATGAAGGCCTAGAGGATTACTAAAAAATCAGCTTTGCTTGTTTTTGATCATGTCAAAGCCCATGTTATACAAAGTGCAAAAGTAATCCCAGCAGACTTGAAAACCCAATTTGCTGAGGTACCTGGTGGGCAAACCAGCAAAATGCAACCTCCTAATGTGTCAGTAAACAACCCGTTGAAGGTCCTAGTCAAGAAAAAGAGATGTCGTGAGCTGGCAATGATTTAACACCAACAGGCAGAATCAAAAAAGTATCCAATGTCCAAGTCTGTGACTGGATCCTTAGATTGAGGAATGGTGTCAAGAAGCAAGTGACTGTGAAATTGTTTTAAAAATGCGGCATCAACACATCCTGGTGGAGCAGCAGTTGGGTCAAATGCCTCCAAAGGAGTAAGCTACATACCCCTTGTTTTCAGTCCAGCGTCTGGGGGAAAGCAACCAGTGTGAACCACTAAATAAAAAATATAAATAAAGATGTTTCCTCCTCTTCTCTCTTCCTCCTGCCGCAATGCAATGCATGGCACTGAGGATGATGAAACTCACCAGCATGAGGATACTGACTCTGCAGAAGACACTTCCATGAAGAAGAGTTCTTGTCCTTTCACAATGAGTAAATACCTTAAATTTGTTACTGTACATAAAATTTCTTATACCTTGTATTTGTTCTTGTGTTTTGTAATTTTGTTATACAAAATTTCTTATACCATGTCAAAAAAATAAATGCTAAAATTCCTTTATAATACAAAAAACAAGTACCTAAATACACACAAATAAAAATTTCAATTAAAAAATTAAAAGATTTTTTTTCCTTAAAGTTTGGGTCAAAAACATGGGTGCACATTATACAAAATTATGGTATCTGCCAAAGTGGACTGCTCTTAGGTCAGGACTGTGAAGTTAAAAGTCAAAATAAAACTAACATACAACTGTATGAAATAGTTATATTTAAAAGAAATAAAGTGACTTTAAAAAAATGTCTTATTTCTTGCTCATGTTACAAATCAGCATGTAAGGGCAATTACAATGCAGACCACATTAAAGAAAAATTCATTTTCTTAGTTCCAATTTTCAAGTTCCAGTCAACTCTTTTCTCCTTCCTACTTCTTGCTTCTCCACCCTTAACCAATTTGACTATGTCATTTTTGTGGGCATTTCCTAGACCCAATGATCTTTGGCTTAAATGGGCTCTGTACTTAACACTCATTTTCTTTTAAGAGGAAGGGAGAGAAGAGAGAAGGGTGGGAGAGAGGAAGGAAGGAAGGAAGTTAGTTTAGTTGTTCATTTTGTTTTTTCACCCCAGCCCTTGAACCTGGGTCCTTGGATTATAAGTGGTTACACACCAGCATCTCAGCCTCCTGAATCACAAGGTGCACTCTGCACCCATTTTAACAGAGAAGAAAAAATATAAGTAATTTTAAATACAATTGCTTAATAAACACTTCACAAAAATTTAATCCTAGGAAGAGAACCTATAGGCACACAAATACTGGTAAGAACAAGCATAAGAGAGCAACATACCTTTGGGGAGTTGGGTTTGTGATCACTGTCCCCCCTGCTCCTATCTTGGTCTAGAGGCCAGCCAAGATGTGGGGAGAGGGAATCGTCACCATTTTCATGGAGGGGGTTGACAGCATCATCGAGGGCAGAGCCCCGAGTCTCCACCACCAGCTTCTGCTCCACCGCAGGGTAATAGGCTCGGGGCTTCTGGTAGCAGTGCTCACTGGTGATATATGACTCCTCCACGGACCGGGGCAAGGGCAGGGGAAGGGGCTTCTCTATGGCCCCGTTCAAAGTTCTAAAGCTTGGGGCTTCCTCTTTGCTCTTGACTTCAGTGACATGGATGTATTTGGAATGAGCTCGTCCCTCCTCCAGGTGTTGTTTCCAAGGCTGACACCACAGCTGTAGATCTGGATGTTCTCTACTTCTGTTGGGGACACAGAAAAGGGTTTTGGAACAACTGAGACCACTGCAGGGTCTCTTTAGTTCCCAAACATTCTCCTAATAGGGAGAACAGCTACCACCTTGTCATATGGTCACAAGCCACCTTTGTCAAGTAAATCTGAGATCTCTGGGGAGACCACTTCCAGACCAATTCCCGCTACGCACATTCGCATTGAGTGGAACTGGACTTGCCATCTAAAGTCTGAGCTGCATTTCAGCTCAACAGCTGATTAGCAACGCAGCTTGGACAGTCAGTCACTCAGACAGCTTTATTACCACTTCCTCCTTTGGAAATCTGGGCTAACTGTTTGTCTTTTATCAACCAGGGTTTGATAATGATTGAGTGAATTAATTTGAATGGAAGTACTGCATTGGTGGTAAAGCGCTCTTTGAATGAAACTAAAAATAACCTAAATTTATTAATAGTCACCATGATGGAATTATGCTAAGTGAAATAAGTCAGAAAGAGAAAGGCAAATATCAGACAATCACATTCATATGTGAAATATAAAGAAACAAAGCTAACAAACAGACAAAACAAAAACCAATCCTTGGACATTAACAACAGAATAGAGGCTACCAGGAAAGACAGGGGGAAGGAGCAGGAGCAAGTGGTGCTGGACAGTGGTGGAGGACTATTGGTAATATGGTGGTAGATGTGGTGTGTTGTCATAAAGTTGATGAACAGTAAACATAAAAATGTATATATTTTTTATAAATCCATTACCTTGATAAATTTAAAGAAAACGAAATAATACTGTGGTAGATGCACAAGCAAGCATTTATGTTTATGTGTGTGCTGATGCATAAACAAGATCAAACTAAACAAAGAGAACCATAATCTACTTTTTTCACTGAAAAACTGAGGCAATCTCTCCACATCCAAAAATAAAGATCTATACCATAAAAATAAATAATAAAGAGTCACAATAACCCTGGCCTGCAATGGCACATAAATCTGTGTATGGGTGTACCCCGGCGGCTTAGTGGTTAAGTCCACTGGGTACGGTCCACACACATCCCAAGGACCCAGGTTCCTGACTCGAGGTAGGGGACACAAGGGGGTGGACAGAACGCACAATCAAGATGAACAATGAAATAAAAATAAAGCTTCCTCCTCTTTCTACCTGCCTGCCTAACTCACCCTCATTCCTGCCTACATGCTTCCTTAAAAAAAAAAGAAAAAGAAAAAAAAAACCACCTCTGTGTATGACTGAATAATTTTCTAGAATTAGTCACTATTTGAGTTTTGACCCAATAGTCATTAATTTATTGAAACTGATTATTATAAAAAAAGGAAAAACAGGATAGAAAATATCAACACACCATTCGAAACCAGAGTAGATATTTTGTGAATTTATAGCTTCAGTTTTGAACATGTGAGTGATATAAAATGTATTACTTACTGTGGGATATATTTTTAACTGAAAAGCTGCTACTACTTGAAATGAAAGGCACTTTTAACTCTTCTTTACCACCCAGGACTTCCATTACAACCTTCGATCATTAAATGAAAGAAAGAAAGACAAAAAGAAAGGAAAGAAGTAAAGGAGAGAGAAGACAGGAGGGAGGAAAATGCTGTAAAAAAACCGAGGGCTGAGTAAGGTCTATTAGCAACCAGCAGCTCATAGCTGCAAGGGCAGTGCCCTCCAGGTGCTGCTCGCAGTTAACAGAGGAGCTTGGAAACCTTCTGACTGTCACAATGAGGGGTGCTACTGGCATTCCGTTCATTGAATCTAGGGAATCCAGGGGCATTAAATACGCTACAATGCTAGATTCAATCCCACACAAAGAAGAACTATCTCACAGTGTAATTACCAAAAGTACCGTCCCAGGTTCCAACTGAGAAACACTGAAACCAGATCAGCAAGTCCCATTATGGGTACCAGCTCCCCACCTCCAGAGAAATGGAATAGACCATAAACATGAAGGCATAGAGAGTTCTTACAGAACCTAAAATCTGCTCCCAGGGGTTGCAACTATCCTTTCTCAGCTCTGCCACTCCGACAATCCATATGACGCCCTTATTTACCAAGAGAAGGAGAGAAAGCAACCAGCACTGAGGGTCACCTTCAGCAGGTACCAGAAGCTGGACCGGAACCTAAGACCCCAGGCACATCTCTGTGTCAAAACTTTCTCTTGGATGAAAATCACAAAAATCTTTGCTTTCTCACTCCTACAATTTTTCTCTCCCAGCTAAGATCTGAAGACCCAGCTTCTACACAAGGATGAACCCCTGGCCTTTTCTTATAACTCTCTCCATCACAAAGAAAGTATGTACAAGTCTGCATGACACTTTTTTTATGGTAACAGATGCTTAGAAGTTACTCCCAGTTTCATTATTAGTCTATGAAAATAAATTTAACAACCCACTTAGGACAATATTTCTAAGAATGAAGATCTAGGGCATGACGTGTGGCTCAGGGGTGTATGGACCATGTAAAAGCCCAAGGACTCAACCCAAGTTTTGGTACCAGGTGTATGTGTGGGGGGCAGGGATGGGGACCAAAAAAATAAAATAAAATAAAAAAGCTTCTTCCTCACCTCCTCTCCTTTCTTCCTTTAAAAAAAAAAAAAAAACAGAATGAAAATCTAGAACCCATGACCACAGAGACTGCATGACTATTCACGTGTACACCGACATACTGAAACTACCGTCCCCTTTCTTTCCCAGGTTCTTACCTCCATCTACAACGACTAGTAAGATCTCTCTGTACCACTTCAGCACTGTTAGAAGTCAAATGCCAATGCCAGTACAAAGTCCCTGCTACAGAGGAAAGATCTCAACAAGGATTCAGGAAGGACAAGATTCCAGAACATGGCGCAATGACAGGAGCAGTAGCGTTTCAGTGAGAAGGGAACACCATCTAACTGAATCCTCCAATGAAAAGAAATGTAGCAAAGCCCACAATCAGGAGCATCACCTCAAGTTTGTCCAGGTCCTCACACAGACCACATGACCCTAGCTCAATTTCTAGAATCTCATTAAGCAACTAATTTGGTTTATACAGGATAAAGTTTTCCAATTTTATAAAATGTGAGGGAATGGCTAGTCTCTCATATCCTACCCAGGGTTGTCACTTCATTTGGTTCACCTCAGGAGATAACTGTCACAGTGATGGCTAATTTCTCCCACCACCAAAGTCCTCCCCACCGCCCCACTGCCTCCTGATTTTGAGGAGAGCACCTGGTCACCAGATGAGTCTCCCCTGCAGTTAGGTGTGTCCATGAAGCTACTTTGCTTGCTTTCCCATTCTTCTCTTTACCCCCGTGGGGTGGAGAAGAGTTCGGGTACAGGTGAGTCTTCTTCAGCCATGCGAATACAGGTAACCCCCACAGTACACCAGAGCAGTAAGACTGAAGGAACCCAAGTCCATGGACAGAATCCTGGAAAAAGGCTACCTCTCTGGCCCAGGCCCCTAGCTACTCCTCACATTATAGGAGAAAAGATTCCATTTTGTTTTCGCTTTTAAATGTGGGGTGCATGCTATAGAAAAGTAGCTTTTACTGAAACCAAGAGATACTCTTACTGAATGTACCCTGCTCAGTCTTTTCGAGCCATTACTTGAAGCCAGGCCTCTGTGTGCTAGAACTCAGAGAAAGCAGGGCACTCAACTCTGGCTAAAGTCAAAAGCCTAAGACTAATCAGCATGAAAGAAACCTTGTCAGAGAGTAGCCTGTCATGTCTAACTCCTTCATGGCACTAATTTGTCATCTCTACAGCAAGCTCAGGAGCGAACTTAAAGATTTTTAGGGAAAGCTCATCATATAACTGAGAAAAGCTCTCAAACGCATCGTCTTATCACTGATTTTATGGCTTTCCGATTTTTCAAACAGATTGTACCCCCGAGTCATGCCAAGTCAGACCTGCCCTGACACCAGGCGGACACTCACTGCAAGATGCTCATCTTGAGCTGCAGGCCATGCAGGACTTCGATCACTCTCTGCACATCTCCAAGAAGCTGGTGGGTGGCCACAATCTTCCTGGCGTTCTGGTGGGAGTAGTTCTCTTCCAAAAATGCCAGTCCATGCATATGTCCCCTACTCAGCCACATCTTGTCATACCAGTACTTGAAGCCAGGTCTCTGACCTAAAGCAGCAACAACGAGAGGGTTAGTACATGGCCTGAAGGAAACCCAGGCCATGTCATCTCAGGACAATTACTAGACAGCCGACTAGGACAGACTGGTGGGTTCGTTCTGATCCTTTATTTATCCAAAACACATTTACTTGGCACTTACTATCTGCTGGGCTCTCTGAGTAAGGCATCTAAATTTCCTCATCTCCTGGAATGACCAGGCATGGAGTGGGAACCAGGCTATCTCTTTAAATGCAAAATCACACCATTCTCCTACTCAATGACCTCCTACTACACACAGAAGAAAACCCGAAGCTCTCTGGCCTGCAGGTCCAGCACCTTCTTGCCCTCCTTGCCCCATCCTTACAGTGGCCTCCTGTCAGTTTCTGGAAGAAATCAAGCTCTTTCTGGTCTTAAGATCTCTTCACACCACCCATCGCCCAACCTGGAGCACTACTTCCCCCAGGCCTCAGAGAGACCTTCTGTTATCTTCTGTGTCTCCTACTCACTCGCTTTCTGAGCCCTTTTGCCCCTCACAGCATTCACCCCTAACATGTCCTTGTTAAATGTATTTTGACAACTATTTCTGGCTCTAATTCCACTCACTAAAAGTCAGATGAATAGAAATGCTCTTGTTCATGGCTGCATCCTGTGTCTGACAAAGGCATCTTAAATCAACTTATCAGATGGAAAGAAGTCCCAAGTCCCCCTCCAACTATACCACCTACTACACCTAAGCAGATGCTAAGGCCCCTTCTTTGGACCTGTTACCATCTATTATAGTAACAGATGAACTAGATGGCTTCCTGGTCTTGATCACCACAAAGATCCTTAAGATGAACTGAAAAAACCATCACAATGCCTTGGCAATGTTTCCTGCTCCAAAAGCAGGGAATAGCTTTAAATTTTATATTATGTGTATAAATATACGGAACAACTTTTAATTAGACCATTGTTCACCTCCCACTATCTATAAAGACCTCAAAACAACCAAGTAGTCCCTATCCATTTCCTTGGGCTTTTTTCGGCTTTACAAAGACATGCAGGGGTGGGGCTGAGGAGATACACCTTAATTCTGTTAAAAACCCGTTCAAAACCTTTAAAGAACAAATCTGTTATGTTAGTTTTGGCTGAAGACATTACAGAGTCAAACAAGTCTATAAATGGGACAGATACTGAATGCTCAATTCAAGAGGAATCTATTCATAATCTTGGCAATTAGTTATAAAAGTTCAGAAAGTGAACTGGTGGCTCAGGCGACTAAGACATTGACATGTGGAACAGTGTTCATGACCTGAGGCCCAGGAGAAAAACCTAAATGAAACAAACAAATAAATAATGCTTCTTCCTCCTTTCTCTCTTCCTGCCTGCCTTTATTCCTCCCAGAAAAAAAAAAAGAAAAGAAAAGAAAGTTCAGACAGTATACAGGAATCAATGAAAACGGTATGATTTCTAAAAAAAATAGGAAAAAGTGGAAGGAGAGGGAGACACAGTAGACAAAAGAGGTTCTTTCTATTGTGCCCTAAGGACCCCTCGCGATTTTGTGTGGAATCTTAGAGGAGTTGTTGCATGAATGGCCTGAGTCACAGGATTCAGAGCAGCCCTATTTTACAAAGATCAGAGACACAGGTGCTCATCTTCTACCTGGCACCCATTGGCTGAGGCGTCTTAGACCAGTCACGTCCCTTCTGGGCCTGTATTTGCTCATCTGTCAAATGACAAGGCTGAACTAAATGGTCTGAGATCCTATTCGTCAATATGACTCAAAGACTAACTTGATCATTTCTTAGGGTCATGGGACAGAGACAGATTCCTTTATCTCTATAGACTAATCTAGCACAAGAGACACAGACCATTAGGCCCCACAGGGACCTATGTGCAGGAAAATGAACTGCAGTGGCTCATCCCTCCCTATACAACTAGTGAAATAAAGAGATTTGGCCCCACAAGTTATTTCTAATTCCAATCTGTTTTACGAGATAAGAAATTCATTCATATCCTCTGGGCATCAACTTCTTCCTCAAAAGTGAAAATTGAAATAGGCGTGCCTACCAGGCCCACCACATAAGACTGAAATGTGTAAGAGAAGCAGAGGCTCTCAAGCACAGTTTAGCTACCACAGGCTCATGGGACCGAAGCAGAGGAGAGATAATTGCAGGTGGTGAAGGAAGATGTTACCAACCCGCTGAGAGCAAGACAAGAAGCACAGATTTATAATCCACCCCGGAGACCTCTGGAGCCACAGGCCAGCCCTGTAGCCACAGAAAAATAAAACTAACTCGTACAGCTCTGGGTGGCAGGTGCAACGACACCTCAATTCAAGGCATAGCTCCTTCCAGGCAGCAATGACGCAACGGAGGGAAGACACAGTGACAGGTTTCTAATTCTCCAATAGTCCTGAAAGTTCAAGGCAGAGCCACACGCAATCCTCACTAACTCTCAAGAAAAAGAAAAGGTACTTACTCTGTCAGCACATGTTCTAAAACTAGAGATTAGCATAGCCTCTATGCAAGGACGGCATGCAAATGTGAGCAGCATTCCATTGCTTTTATAGCTTGTCATGCAAGATGAAGAAGTTCTAGAGAACTGCTATAAACTTACACATCTGTTCAAAGGGTAGATCTCATTTCATATGATTTTATCACACACGAAAAATTAGTGCAAGGTAATGCCTTACACAACCTCTTCACACATGCTCTCTCACTGCTAAATTTAGAATTACTGGCCACCAGGTGAGCTAGCAACAAAGACGGTCAGAAAATAGCTGATGCTGAAGAAACGTCTCAAGACCATCAGGCTGCTTCTTGACCAGTTGTGCTAAGGAAAAGGCTACATACTGTTAATATCCCTGATTCTAGAAATCTCTACCTGGAGGGTCTTGGCAAACATAACAGGTGTATTTCTCAGGCACATTTTCTTCCAGTAATCCCATGCAGACCCCATGCTGCCAGCACTGGCACTCTTCACACTGTTAGAATTAAAGAAGCAATAAAAATTAAACTCAGAAGGCATCCTCCATCCAAAACTAAGACCCACCAGGGGAGGGGGAGCTATGGGAGTTAGAGGAGAGGGAGGGAAAGCACCCCCAACTGACTCGCACCGGAGCTGCTAACAGCAGCCACTTGTCTGACCTGCGCTGGCCAACATGGCTCCACCAGCCACCTGTGGCCTATATGTTTAAGCAAATTGTTAAAACTATTCAAGTCCTTAGAGGAAGGCTAACTTGGAATAATGCAGACCTGAGTTTGAATTCTTGCTTAGCTATTCATTAACTCTGTGACTGTGCTTAGGCCACTTGCCTCTGGATTTGTCACCTTATCTGCAAAACAGGACACTATTCCTATTTATCCTGTAGGGATGTTTGTGAGGAGTCAATGGGTCATGTACAAAAGCTCCTAGCGCAGAGGCTGGCATACAGTTTTTAAGTATAAGAGCCTATTACTATGAATCAGCAAGTTAACTACTTCAGTAGCTACTAGAGTAGCTGTGTGCTAGTGCTCTGCATTTACAGTCTCAAAATCTTGCCAAAGGTCACACAGTTGAAGGTCGATCAGAACACAAACTTCGATGATTACGAAGTTCATTTTTTAACCCCTAGATTCTACTTCTTTTCTTGGGCATGGGGTGAGCGGGAGGCAGGGAAAGAAAGGAGCAGAAAATGAAGGCAGCAGTGGAGATGAATGGATAGCTGAGGACAGTTAAATCTGAAGGTTTAAGATCCAGAGGAGGAAATGAAGAGGAAAAGAACACACCAGAGGAGATACTAGAACACTTTAAGCAATTCTAAACCACAGCCCCAAACCTTTCACTATTCAACTATATAGACGACTCTGGAAGGTGGACAACCAGCTTTTGACAAGGGCTTGAAGGTGGGGTACCAATGGGTTACAGGGGACTGAAAGTCCAAAACCCAGTCCTCAGCCACTTGGGAATTAGTTAGTCTCCAGCAACAAAAGGTCTTTTGTGGGCAGATATAAACCATCTAGGTAGGTAAGTACATCAGAATCAACAGGGGCTTCAGATAAGATCTAGTCCAATTGTTCAATTTACAAATGAGGTCACTAAGGTTCAGCGGGAAAATAAAAGAGTATATGACAACTGTATGCACTCTGGTGAAGCGGCAGTTTGGTCAGCTGCTTTTGGCAGAGAGCGCAGTGCACATATATCCCAAAGACTCAGGCTCATGTCCCAGGGTCGGGGTGAACAGCTAAGATGAACAACTAAATAAAATAAAGTGCTTCTCCTTCTTTGTTCCTGCCTCTGCTCACCTTCGTTCCTGCCTGCACCTTTCCTTGAAAACAAGAGTATACGACAACAAAGGCAGTTAGTAGCAGAAAACAGACTAATAATTAAGAATGAAAATCTGTCTCACCAATGACTGTAAATGTTTCAAGAACTAGGATTAAAATAATATTGTACAAATAAAATAATAAATTAATAGCTTTGGAACTAGATAGAAGCTGATTCTAAAATTAGAACCCAAGATATCTGTGAAAAGAAAACTAAGGAGGAACTAAACTCTGTATTTAAAAAGTACAATAATTAAATAGTATTATACAAACAACTATGACAACAGGTCAATGAAACAGAAAAGAGAATCTAGAAAGAGAACCAATATATACAGAAGGACAGTGAATATGGCGCCTCCTGGTGGAGCAGTGGTTAGGCCAGCCACCTCCAAAGGAGCTCAGTTCACATACATCCCAAAGACCCAGATTAGCATTCTGGGTCCGAGGGGAAAAACCAGTGTGAATAACTAAATAAATAAAATGCTTCTTCCTTCCTTTCCTGCCTGCTTGCATTGTTACAGAGTGTACCTTTCCTTAAGGCAGGGTGGAGGTGGGGAATACAGTGAATAAACAGGCATTTCAATAGGGGAGCATGGTACTGGGACAAGTGGGTAGTCACAGCCCTTACCTTATTCCAAGATATAAACTGCAGGTGGAACAAACGTTTATATGATTTTCGAAAATAAATAAAACCTCAAACTACTAGAAGAAATCAACTGTTATTCAAATCTCATAAGCCATTAAAGAAAAGTTTTATATATTCGACTTCATAAAAATAAAAAAAAAAACTATAAGACAGGCCAAAAGACAGATGACAATGTATGTACAAATATTTTCAACTATTTTCACAGTCATACAAAAATACAAATGAATAGGAAATGACCAAACATCCAACAGAAAAATGAATAAATGAAATGAACACATAGGTCAAAGAAAGATAATAATTCTTCAATAAAAACGTATTCAAATGTGCCATTAAAAGAATTAATGTGAACTTAATGTGAACTAAAACCAGACTACTAATGTGTATACACATTAGTATCTCCAGGTTTTGGGATTATGGGGAATTATCAATGAATTATATATACCTTTATGTATTACATGAAGTTTTTACAATAACATTTACTATTTTCATTATGAAACTATTATACAGAAAAAATTTATAGGGCATAATTTTAATTTATATGCATGTGTAAGTGTACAATCCAATATAACCTGGGTAATTCTTGTTTTCTTTTTTGTGATTTTTGATACTTCTCAAATGCTAGAATCATGAAAAATAAATTGAAGCTTATTCAAAATAAATTATAAAATGACTATACTAACAGATTATTTTTCCATTTATCTAAAGAGCAAATATATGGTGACCCCTGGTGGAGTAGCAATTAGGTCAATCTCCTCCAAAGGATGCAAAGGACGCAGCGCACACACCCCTGGGTTGAGGGGTGGCGGGGGTTGTGGGTGGGAGCCTCGGCGGGGGAAGTGGAGGAACACAGCCAGTGTGAACAACTAAATAAAAAATAAACAAAGTGCTTCTTTCTCCTCTCTCTTCCTGCCTGTTTACCTGCTACTGTCTTAATTCCTTCCTGTATCTTTCTTTTAAATAGATAAATAAATAGATAGATGAATGAATGAATGAAAAAATAAATAAGGAGCAAAGATAAAGTTTGCTAGACATACCCTGGTGGGATATAGGATAAGTCAGCTGCTTCCGGTCAAGAACAGTGCAAAGGCATCCCAGGCAGTGGGGGTAGGGGGTGGAGGTAGGGGACAACCAAGATGAATAACTAAATAAATATTTCTTCCTCCTCTCTCTTCCTGCCTGCCTGTCTACTCGTCTTTATTCCTGCCTGTACCTTTCCTTTAAAAAAAAAAGAGAGAAGTCAAGGTGAAAGTACCACAATGGGTCTCTTATACTAAAATAAGGGAGAACAATCTGGCTAGGAGGAGCCTTCAGCACATACCCACTGAAGATTTCTATGGACAAAGAGGACCAAATCCAATCTGGCTCACAAGGCCAAAAACTGAGCATATGCCCAGAGAGATAGGATAAAAACAATCTTCACCACCTTTTCAAAAATCAATGCCACTCTCAAAAAGATTCCTACCATATGATTCTATTAACTAACAACCGTAAAATTACATAATTATGGAGATGGAAAGCAAATTAGTGGTGTCTAGGGCTTATGAGTGGGGAGGAAGAGATAGACATGGCTATTAAGGAGGTTACATGATTGTGCCTTGAGATAGTACAGTTAGGTATCTGGATTGTTACCTGGATTATGGTACTTATTACACAAGGGTATACTTACAACAAAATTTCACTGCACACAACTATAAACCTATACAAATGAGTGTGTTTAGCTGGTGAAATCTGAATAAACTCTATGGATTATGCCAAGGTCCATTTCTTGGATCTGAAACTACAGTGTAGTTCTGTGGACTGTTGGCACTGGGCAAGGGTCTAGGGAGGAGTTTCTCTGGACTTCCCTGAATATTTCTTTGCAACCTTCTGTATATTTATAATTACTTCAAAATAAAAGTTAGAAATTAAAGAAAAAGAGATTGAGTACCAAGAAGCCAAATTCAAAGATAAGAGGTATAACTCCAACTATATATAAAATTAAGATCAAAAGAATTTCAAAAATTGATGCCATGTTGATCTACAACAATATAAAACAAGCAAATAATTATTCTAACACAGAAAACAGGGTAAGAGGGCTAAGTCTTCTTCTCATAATCTCAACAGACTACAAGGGTATAGTTATCAAGATATGATCTACTGGGTAAAGGGCAGTTATCTCCTTTCTGGTGACAACCCCCCATCCCAACTCCACCCACATGATAACAGAAGGAAGTCCCAAATAGTCTTTTTGTACTGAATGACCTTGTCTACCACATGCCCAACCTCCACCACCATCAGACCAGATGACTAGACCAAGGGTGAGCATTTGACCATAGTGAAAACTCTTCCCCGCTCTGGCCATAGGTGACTGTTACAAAGGCTAATATCTGATCTAAATCAGGCTGGAATTCCTTGCCCAGGAATTTAGAATTGGTACTGAGAGTCCAATTTCAGTTTAGCTAGTCTCTTGAAAATTCAAATTCCAAAACTGGGTGAGAAAGGAAGCAGTAGATATTTGTAACTGTACCTCCCCAAAATACTGATCAAAATAACCATAACTTAAATTCAGGTTCCTTGGCAGGCCAGATAGCACCTCCACCAGAACTGTGATTAAGAGCTTACAAGGCATCCCCTGGTTGAGTAGCAGTTTGGTCATTTGCCTTCAGCTGGCACAGCCCACATCTATACCAAGGATTCTGGTTTGCATTCCAAGATTCCTAGTTCACATCCCAGGGCAGTGGGAACAACCAAGACGAATGACTAAATAAAATATAGAGCTTCTTCCTCCTCTCTTTTCCTGCCTGCCTGCCTGCCTATCTCTGCTCACCTGCATTCCTGCCTGTATCTTTCCTTAAAAAAAAAAAAAAGAGCTAATGAAGGGCCAGAGGCAAGCTGGTGCTAGCCAGTGAAAGTCTATCCAACCAGGCAGAGAGGCCTAGTCCACATGTACCTCCAAGAGATGGTGATGATAGATACAAATGTCAGGAAAATACAGAACAAGGAGTAGATAAGTTATAAAACTAGCCTCCATCTCTTTAGACCAGAGAGAAAATACACCTCAGAGAGAAGATATGAGTCCACTGGATTAAACTGGTATTCTAGAATTTTGGGACCCTGGTGTTCAACTCCTCACTGTGTGACCACCGGCAAGGCCCTTCCCACTGTGGGTCCCAGCTGCTCCAAACAGAACAAAAGAGGCCTAGACCCAATTAAGTTTAGACCCAGTGATCCCTCAAGTAGTCTCTTATTCTATTAATAGGCTATTTACATCAGCCTGAAGTTCAAGTAATCTGAACCAAAAAGCAAAGCTCAATCACCTGCTAATAATGCCCATCTGGGGCTTAATGTCTTTGATTTATTTTTTTAAATCAAACTGCAGTCCCTCAAAATTCCTTGGAGGGCCACTTTGTACTTCTCTATACCTATCTCCTAGAAGTTTACCTACCTGAATCATGAAGTCATTTTCCTCCTGGATCTCGCAGATACAGCGGACCACTTCAAAGTCGTAGCGCTCATCCCCATCGAGTTCCTCATCTGGGTGGGTGGTCACATCGATGTCTTGGCCATACTCCTCATCACTCCAAAGAAAGCTTTCAGAATAGGACTCGCTCAGATTATCCTCCTCTGAGAGAAAAGGGAAAACAACAGTCCTAATTTAAATTACAATTACATAGATGTCAAAACTCTGGACTGAATATGGAAATGACCTTACAGACCCTCTCTTTATAGAATCTTCACAGAGCTAGGAAATAAGGGTCCCTCTCTCAGTTCCTTGGGCTTGTCATCTAGTAACAGCCCAAACAATGCTCACGGGCTCTCAGTGAAATGAACTCCATTCCCTCATTTTACTGAGAGCACAGCACAGGGTGAGGGGCTGTTCAAGGTCATAGGACTCTCTGGCAGGGGAGCTATAACTATCCGGAACCACACAGTCCGCATCAAAGATGTTCTTCAACCTTATCCAAGCAGGAGCTGGCTTATAGCCCTGGATACACCAGGGCCACCTTTAAAACTCTATAAATAGTGGGAAATGAGAACAAGGTAGAATCCAGGCATAATTAGAACTAGAATCCCTGGGTTGTGCTGCCTGATTCATTATAATTATAGATAACCTCTACTGATCACTTATTCTGTACCAAACACTGTTCTAAGTAGTTTTCATATACTTAGTTGCTGGAGAAGGGAAAGCTTCCAGCTGACTCCGATTTCCCACTAAGCAGCCAAATAGTCATCATCAAGTGACGGAACAGGAAGGGGAGATGTGCAAGGAGATGAGGGATAATGAATTGGGTTACAGACAACTAACGTGGGGGTACCTAACAGACATTCAAGACCAAAGTTGTTCAGGGAAGGCCCAACTAATGGCCTTTGTTTTATTTAATGTACTTCTTATTTAAAAAATACAGCAGATTTTACTTATAGAAGGCCTGCGAAGTAGAGTACAGTATCAGCACAAATTCAGCCTTCTCAGCCTTTGGTGCTGTGCAAATGATCCAGCCAGTAGAGAGACTCCTTACCAGATATTTTCACTTTCCCTTTGTGGTTTCCAGATTCTGAGCCATGGAGCTGTGGGCTCATATGGACCCCAGGCTTGTGTGATGACCCACACCTGATGACACCAAATGCCTTGGGCGGAGAAGGTTCCTGGGAAGTGTCACTGATCTCCTCACTACAGGCGCATTCTGGAAGAGCAGGATCAGGAAGGAATTAGTAACAGACACGATCAGGGCATTTCAGAATCAATTTCACCTAACCAACAGTTCTACTATTCCCAAAGCTGAAAAGTTCAAGAACAGTTCAACCATAAAAGGGTAGAGAAGGCAGATTTATGGATTAATATTTCCAGCTGCCTCCTCATGATCACTCGTATCCCCTTCTTGCAAGGGTTCAGAGATGTGTTTAGGAACGGCATGTGCAAACAATGCATATCCTCCCCCACTACGACCCTTTCACACACACTGCCCTGTGACAGGGCACACAGGCAATGCAGCAAGAAGGTAAAGTGAGGTGTTACAAATGCCGGTGGAGCCTGGTAACCCCATGGCGCTCCCCTGCCAGGGCTCATGCTAGGCTGAGCTCACAAGCTCCAGTGAAGGTCTGTTGGCCCTTCCTTTCCTGGGTACAGGCTCAGAGGCCGGAACTGGGAGAAAGCAACCATTTCCACCGTAATAGAGAAACCCAAGTGAAACACTCCAAAGGAAAAAATTACCAGATTTGCTTTTCTTTTTCTTTTTCTTTTTCTTCTTTGGCTTCACTCTCACAAACTCTTTGAATTTCTTCTCTTTATTCTTTTCCTTGTCTTTTGTAGCTACAATTAAATATAAGTTTAAGTACTGGCATTCTAACATTTTGTTTTCAACACTGGGGTTTTATTCTTATACAATGAAGCCTGTCCGATGTGAAGAACTAAAACGCACCAGTAGAACAGAGTTCCTGGCCCAGCCCCTCTGCCATCATTAGTCTTTAGACAAGCGGGGCAAACTCCAGCCCACTGTGTGCTATGGCAAGCAGACTTTATTAAAACATTGCATGCTCACTCATTACATGTTAACTATGGTTATTTTTATGCTTTTATGGGAGAGCTAAGCAGTGAAGACAGAGACCCTCATGGCCCTCAAAGCTGAAAATATCTACTGTCTGGTCCTTTTACAGAAAACATTTGCCAACCCTCTTAAATCACTGGTGCTCAAGACTGATGACATATTACAATCACGAGGAGAGATCTTAAGAAGTGAGTGCCTGAGTCCCATCCTAGAGATGCTGATTTTATTGGCTTGAGTTGTGACACAGGCATCAGAATTTTTTTGTTTCATTTTTTTTAATAAATGACATATGAATAACATAAAGTCAATCACTTAAAAGTGAGTAATTCACACCTTCTGAATACAACTTCATTCATTCTCTATTCTTCACAGCAAAACTTCTAAAGTTATCAATACTACCTAACCAAACTTCTCACTTCACAATTTTTTTCTAATTCTATCCTAAAAAGCTCCCCACCTGCCCCTATTGAAACCAGAATTTTTAAAGTTAAAAACAGGCTCACCTTTGCCAAAGTCCTTATCAAATAAATTTGAACATTTCAAATCACAGATTATGTCTGACATTTTAGATATCAAGACATATTTAAGCATACATATATTCTGCAACCTAGCCATTCTAATCCATGATATTTGCTCAAGAGACAGAGTAACAGTTGCCCACACAGAGACTTGTACAGGGAAGCTCATACCAGCATGTGTTATAATAATCCAAAATGAAAAATGTCCAACTGTCCATCACACATGAATGAACAAATAATTGGTGGTGCTCCACACAATGAAATAAATACTTTCCGGCAACAAAAGTATAAATTATTGATATATACAGCAACATAAAGTGGATCTCAAGGATACTGAGTAAAAGGAATCAGACAAAATTGAGTGCATACTAAATGATTACATCTATATAAAATTCTGGAAATGAAAACTAATATATACTAATGGAAAGCAAAATAGTTATCTGGGGATGAGAGGGAGGAAAAAGTGGGAAACAGAAAGTTTAAAAGGGCATACGGAAAGTTTGGGAAGTAATGGATATGTTTACTATCTTATTAGGGATGTGTCTGTGTGTGTGTGTACCAAATCTTATCAAATTATACAATTTAATATGTGCAATTCATTGCACAAAAGCTTCAATAAGTATTTTTTTTTAATCCAATGGCATGTAGTACAGTCAAAATGCTGTGCAACCAGATCGTCCTAGTTCCACAACATTCCCAACACCCCAGAGTAAAAACCCTTACCAATAGTTTCTCCCTGGGCCCCGGCAACCACCAGTCTGCATCTGTATATGGATCCATCTATTCTGGACATTTTATTTACATGAAAACATACAAAATATGACTTTTGTGGATGGCGTCTTTCACTTAGCATAGTGTTCTTGAGGGCATTAGGATTAAAAAAAATGCTTTCCAAGTAATTATGATCTGGAATCAAGAGGGATCACACAGCAGGTACAGGGGTAAGGTAAATAATCAGCTACATGATTCTATCTATATTAAGTTCTAGAAACTGAAAACTAGCATATACTAATGGGAAGAAAAACAGTGATTGTGCACAAAGAAACCACGAACATCTCCTTTAATCCTAATAACAATTTGCATATCATTCCCATTTTACAGATGGGGAAACTGAAGCTCAGTAAGCGGAGGACACCGGCTTGACATTTCACAATGTTTAAACAAGCAGGTAGATCTGGCTCTCCAGTACCACAGTAGCAAAGTGGCCTAGGCCCTCTCCTCTTGGGTGTCCACACCCAAGAACCATCACAGGATAGTGGGCTGCACCAACCAGCAGGCAAGCCTGGGGTCTACAGGCAGAAGTGAATCTACAGAGGACTTAAGGGTCGCTAAGCGCCCTTCCTATTAAAACACTCTAACTGGGAAACGAAGATCAACATCTCTAGAAAAGACCTTAGTCTAATGTGCAAAAACACTCATTTTGAGATTAAGAAATCAAAGCCCTTCAAATATGTTGACTTAGGCACAGTCATACATTATTAGCAAAACATGATCAATTGGCTCTTGAATTTCATAAAAGCAATCAACAATATTTACTTTCCTCTGACCCCGGGAAGTCTACCTCAGATATTTTTTTTAAAAATTCATTTTTACATTTCTGGGCTACAACCATATTATTATTCATAGTTTAAATTCATTCACTCAACAGAAAACATTTGAGCATCTACTATGTTCTGGGTACCATTTCTCTCCCCATATTAAAGGCCTTGTCCTAGTTCTACATCATCACTTCAAAAATAAGAAAATGGGATCTGTGAGGAGATCAAATCACAAGTGAACACTATCAGGACTGCTACTAAGATTCTGGTCTAGAGAATCTCATGCTCAACCCTACTGGCAGGGAAATTAAGGAGACAAAGAAATAAACTCTCTGCATAGTATTTTCTGGTCTGAAAGAACCAGAAGCCCCAGGAATAGCTATCAGAGAAATCCATTAGAACCCAAGTTACCATTTGCCATAATCAGAAAAGGGGTACTTTTTTAATAGCATTATTCCCAAGAAACACAAATCCTATAATATTCATTTTTACACTTAAGAATAATGTCAAAGTTCTTACTGCCTATGAACTTAGACTCAGGAAGCCTGATGTCAGAGTCTAACTGTGAAATATATCCCCAGTTGAACTCCCCATCTTTGTCTGAAATTCCACCCCTAAAAGATAAGGGCTCTCCTATAAGTCTAAGGTGCAAACTAGATATACTGAGCAAACAAGTGAATTACTAAGCTGGTTTTGTTCCTTGAAATTTTAATAAATTTCGTTGTCAGATTATCAAGTATGCAGCAAACCCTAAGGAAACAGAAGATTTTGAAGGGAGAAAGGTGAGGGAAGATGCCTGGAGCTCCAGGCTGGAAGGCGGGGGCCCATGAAATCTTCTGAATACTCTGCCCTAACTGCTCTCATTGATAACTGGTAGCAAGATGAAGGCTGAACATGTCTACTGACCTCATTTCACAGATGGTGATACTGAGGTTCTTGCAGATTAGTGAAAGAGGGAGGAATAATAGCCAGAATTTTTAATTTTCCTTCAAGAACATAGCAAAATGAAGTCTTGCTTCCTTCAGTCTGGTAACTGCTAGTCATCTCAGCAGTCAGGCATGGAGAGTTGTAAAACTATATGTAGTTGGAGGAGGCTGGAGAAGCTCATCATGTTGTGTATAGTATTTACTGTGCAGACATCACAAGTTATTTTTTTTAATTATTATTATTATTTTTTTTTTTTTTTTTAAAGGTACAGGAAGGAATGAAGGTGAGTAGGCAGGAAAGAAGAGAGAGGAAGAAGCATTTCTTATTTATTTTACTTAGTTGTTCATCTTGGTTGCTCCCCCTGAACCCAGGATGTGAACCCAAGTCCTTAGGCTGTACATGGACGGTGCCCAACCACTGAGCCATTAGGGCATGCCTACTCTATTCTTCACACACTTATTGTCTCTACTGTGGATGAGTATGTGGAATATTTCCAATTTAGGGCACTTATGAACAGTACTACTTTGAACACATATGCTTAACATAAAGACCTTTTCAGCACTTCTTAGAGGCAAGTAGTTTGACCTCCATGTTACAGATTAGAAGACAAGGTATTTAATGAATACCAGAGAATTGTAAACCACAGAGGTGGGTCTCAAACTCAGACCTTCAGACTGCTCTACACTGCTCCTCCCTTCTCTTCCACCGCAGCACTGAACAGGAAAAACAGGGGGAAGAGTGTGCTGACCAAAGTCAGCCGTCCATCAGAGCAAATCAGGGAGCCGGATCAATCCACAAAAGAGCAGGGGAGGTTCTCAAAAGACAGAAGGGTGCTCAAAGCAGACCAAACTCTTCATGAGGACTTTTCCCTCCTGGGTTGTGTCTCAGAAAATGGGTGAAGTGGAAGTCCTGCAATAGATGGTGGGTAGGGGGGTTGGGGGTGGGGGGTTGTAACAATGTTAACAAATGTTAACAAAAACAAATGTTTTTCTCAATCATTTTCACCTCAACAAGGAGGTGACCATTTCAATTTCATAAGATTGGGGAAATTTATATCAGGCAATATCAAAAGTTGGTGAGGATGTAAAGAAGGCATAAAGTTGATAGGAGTATAAGTGAGAATCATCACTTTTCAATGCATTCCAATACATTAACTAACTTTTCCACCTAGCAATTCCTCTTCTAGGAAAATACTCTACAGAAATGCTCGCTCGCAGGGAACCTGTAAAAAGGCAGCCCCTGACACACCAGCTAAGGTTAAAAAAATACCCAGAAATCTCATTGGTTCAGGCAGCTGAGATGACTAGGGGATGTGAACCATGTAAAGCCCAAGGATCTGAGTGTGCGACCTGGAGCCAAGGGAAAAAAAAACAAATTATTAAAAATTTAAAAATGCTTCTTCCCCCTCTTCCTTCCTTAAAAACAAAGAATGAAAGAAACTAGAACTCTCAGTAGGAAAAGTTTAAAGAAACTCTATTTACAGGTTTCTCCCTAAATAAAGATTGAACATAATACTGAACAAAAGCAGCAAATTCTACGAGTATATATATATATATATATATATATATGATTTAAGTACATCAAAAAAGGACAAAAAATTCTATATTAGTTATCAATGCAAATAAGATACAAAAATATTATATAGTCTCAATATATACGAACATATATGAGAAAGTATAAGGGGAAAGACTAGAATGGCAATGTCAGGGATTTCTATTTCATCCCAAAGTTCTGTTTCCTTTTAAAAATATCTCAAAGAGCCTCCCTCTGTGGCTCAGGTAGATAAGACACAGACTCGAAAACCATGGATCCAGTTTTGAAACCCAGGGAGGAAGGTAGTAAAACAAAACAAAACAAACAAAATTGAAAGAAATAAAGGCAAAATGTTAACATGTATTAAGACAGGGTGTGAGTGGCACATACATGTTTCATGTTTTAAATAATGCAGAATTTTTTAATTAAAATACCAAAATCACTGAAATAGTTTTTATGTATCAGATAGGCAATAAATGAATATTTGATAATATAATTGTTGAGCCTATAAATAAACACACACAACATGTTGGCGGAAGGATAACATACTGGGTCAGCATTCTGAAGAGTGATTAAGCCTCAGCCATGAGAAGTTTATATGTACATACCCTTTGCCCAAACAATTCCGCCTCTGGGAATTTTATCTCATGAATGTATTTGTTTAAAAGGGCAAGCTAACCTTTGGTAAGGTTTACTTTGCTTTAGCAATTAGTAAGAGTATTTTAAATATGGGTAAAATATGTCATTTACCATCTAGTACCTATGTATTTTAGTGGAAAAGCTACAAGCTAAAAAAATATAGTGAAGCTACAATTTCAGGCAAAAACAAGCTGGGAAATGTTTAGAATTTACTGGAGACTCATAAGTTCTTCTGAAATTCTCCCAGAAAAATGCAATTTTTCAATATCTGTAAGTTTCAGAAGAAATCTCCAGGAAGCTCTTTATAGTGAGAGAAACAAGAGATTTCATGGGAACCCTACTACCATTGTAGCGTCTATGTAAAACAAACCATACTAATGGGAAACATCTTCAGGGCAATTAAAATGACAACCTGAACCCCTCAGAAAAAGCACCTATTACCTTTTTGTTCTTTGGTACAGCTGGAGCACGTGTTGAAGGGCCAGCAAAACTGCACCAGCTGTTGTGGCTTCTAAAGGGATTCCTTTTCTTTGACTGTCCCCACTTCACTCTAAGAGCAGGAGGCCTTCAAAGGCTAAGTGACCTTCCCAAGATAAGACTGGGCAGCACGGGTGAGCTAAGAATGAGAATTAGGTGTTTGTGCTTCCTCTGGGAAGGTCACAGTTCCACGAGGTAACTCTTGAGGGTAACTTGTCATTTTCAATGTTTGGGATTCAAATCGCTCAGAACAACCCTTCGTTCCCCTTTCTGCACCGGAAACAACAAGCACTGTAGACAACACAGAATGAAAGTACTTACTCAGGGAACCGGCAGAGACACGCTTCCTGGCGAGGCTCTCTTGGCTGGCCTTCTCTGAGGCTGAAGAGCCCCTCGTCTGGACATGCCTCTTTGCTGGGTTCTCCTCTGGCTCTGGCGACTTCTCCATGCCGTGGAAATACTTCATGTGATAATGCAACAGTTTGGCTTTGCGGAAAACTTTTAAACAATCCACAACCTTGCACCTAAATTTGTGGTCGAGGTCGACAGTTGATGCTTTAGATGTCACAAAATCATCTGTTTTCTTTAAAGTATTTGTTACTGGGGGGAAAAAGGAGTCTCAGTGCTTATCATAATTACAGTACATGAATTAACAATGACAACAGAAAGTAAGAGCAGTGTTTACATGTAGCCGAGGCTTCAATTAGATTGTCATCACCTCCCAAGATTACCGTTTGGAAAGAATGGATACTACTTTATGGTAAATAAATGAGACTCGGCCGCATTCACCTTATGATAAAAAAAACCAACATGTTTTTAATCAGCCATACAAGCTTTCAGGGTTTCAGACTCTGGGGAAAGAACAAGGGAGAATTATAAAAACAAAAATGAGGGATCCCAGCATAGTACTAATACTCATGAATTGGACCAGATTAGACTCACTCCAGTACCTGTCTGTGTGGACAGAACTAGGGAACATTCTGGTGAGATCCCTTTACAAAACCTAAGGGATCTTACAACAGCTTTTGCAAAGGTTTTAAGTACTGAGTTTTTGTTACCACATACTTTGCTTAATCAAAATAACTCAAAGACTGTAAGAAAAAAAATGGAGCGAAAGGCATAAGGAGCACTTGGAGGACTCGATCAAATTCAATGGGACAAGTTTGAGACAAATAGTTGTACAGAAAAGCATGTCAAAGAAAAAGAAATTCAAAATTCAAACTTCTAAAATTCTTAAAACAAATATAAAATGTATCTAGAATTTCCTACTACTGGGCCTATAGGATTGAATCATATAAATTTGCCATTTTTATAGATTAAAAAAAGGTTAAATACTGGCCATTCTTAGTACATCCTTATGGCTCAGAGGGCTGATGCAGCTAAAGTGCAGACCATGAAAAGCCCAAAAACCTGGGTTTGAGACTCAGGGCTGGAGTTAGAAAAAGAATTATTGCAGACAACTCCACATACTACTGTGTAAACAAGGCTATGGTGTGAGGTCAGGGAGCATCACCACTGCTGGACACAATTTGAGAATTACAATGATCAAGTTCAGCCTCAGTAAACTCAACCATCCTTTGGCTTGTGTCTGAAGCCCTTGTTTGTGATTAACTTATTTATAATGGAAAAAAAAAAATCTCAATCTTTGAATTAAAAAATTAAGTGAAAATAATGATAATTTTGAACCAATTCTATAAAGAATTACCACTCTATTAAAAAACTTGTATCTTTGTGTATATATACTCTGATCATTTGCAGATGACAAAGATAAGACAGTGATTGAAAGTGAAGGCTCTGCAGCTGAATAGCCTGGTTCAAATTCTGGCTCTTCTATCTTTTCTTCTCTTTCTTTTTAATGGAAAGGAACAGCCAGGAAAAAAGGAGAAAAAAAGTTATTTATTTTATTATTTTATTTTATTTAGTTGTTCATCTTGGTTGTTCACCCTGGCCCCAGGACGCAAAACCCAGATCTGCAGGATGTATGTGAACTGCAATCTGGGCCATAGGCAGCAGACCAACCACTACTCCACCAAGGTGCATCTCCTCTACTTTTTCATTCTGTCTGTTCCTCATGTGCAGAGCAGAGATAATAATGGCAGCTACTTCACTGAGTCAGGAGAATTAAGTAAACTACATTCAAAGAAGCTAGAAAAATGTTTGGCACATAGACGTACACAATAAACACTGGCACTTACATCAGCACGGACTTAGGAACAAATGGGACTTACAAACAGCCTTTCAGGAAACACTTAAGACCCTGCCATGTCCGGCATCACTGCATGCTCATGTCAGAGGCAGTAGGCCTAATGGAAACAATCCAACTTTAAACTTCAGGTCTACCCTTCATTTGCTGCATAAATAAACTACACATTTCTAAACTATTCTGATTATCTAGCTTCTCATCTATAAAAGGAAAAAATGCCACCTTTTTCAAAGAGTTGGCAAGAGTACTACAGATAACATACACACTTGGAACACAGGAAATCATTTCAAATATAAAACATAATGTGGTAAACAGGTTTACTCATTTATGGAACACTGCTGGGGAGAGCTATTATAATTATCAACCAAGGTGAAACATTCCTTAGACCAGCTCACAAGCCCTGGCTGGGAGACATACTACTCTTTAAGCACTCAGCTTCGTCCATATCCTTCCCCCAAAAAAAGTGAAATCCAAAACTAAGCACAAGATCCTTATAAGGCCATTCAACAGGATTACTGTCCTCACTTTTCATGACATTTCATATTTTACTAATGCAGTCAAAGAAATTTTTTTCCTTTAATAATCATGTTATTGGTTCTGGATAGTACCACACTTGGTTCACCAAAATCCTGAACTTTGTGCTGTCTTTTTAAAATGTGAATTAGCCCCCTTTGTGGCTCAGATGGCCAAAGTGCATGCTATGAAAATTATGGACCAAGGTTCGAGATCTAGGACCAAGGGTGGCAAAATAAACAAGCAAACAAACAAAACCCTCTATCTTTAGGCATATCATTGTGGCTCAGGCTGCTGAGGCACCTAAGGTAAAGACCATATAAAACATATAAAGCCCAGGAACCCAGGGCCAGTAAGTGCATTTCCATTTTCCCCAAGCAGCTTTGCCAAACGATTTGTTAGAAGTTATTTATTCCTAATAAACTCCATCTCATAATTTTATAACTCTTGGTTCTGAAATCCTATATATTCCCAGGTCTTTATCAGTCATTGATAAAGATATCTAGGACAGACTTCAGAAATGCCTTCAAGCTGACACCAATTAACCTACACTCTCTCAGAGTACAGCTGTCTATACCAACTAAATTTCATCTTTGCAGACTAACAATGCACTCATATATTGATCTCCTCCTGTCCATAGACAGAGATGTCAATCTGCAGAAATAAAGACATGTCTGATTGAACAGTGACAGAGACTGAATATGCCTCAATTTCATATTGAAATATAATCCCCAAGATGATGTGATGGTCTTTGGAGGTGGGGTTTGTGGGAGGTAATTAGGTCACAAAGGGGGAGCCCTCATGTATGTACCCTTATAAAAGAAACCCCTGAGGTTACAGTAAAGAAGACAGTCATCGATGAGCTAGGAAGCAGGTTCACAACAGATACTGAATCTACTGGCACCTTGATCTTTAACTTTCCAATCTCTAGAACTCTGAGAAATAAATTTCTGTTGTTTAAAAGACAACTAGTTGATGGTATTCTACCACAGCTGCCTGAATAGACTAAGATAGATAGGTCACCAATCCAGTAAGCCTTTGCAAAGCGAGTAAGTAGTTTGGCGGAACAAAAACCACGCTCCTCCACCACATTCACTGCCTCTCCCCATCCCCGCCCCACCCCAATTTCACTCCTCACAGCTAAACAGAAAGTAAGAACAGCTGGACCTTCAAAGGTGAGCAGCTTGGCACTTGGGTGGGTCTCTCGCCTCCAAGAGGCAATACTAGGATCCCAAAGGCTCAGGTAGGCAAGGAGGTCCCGAAGAGAGAAGACACGGCCAGCTGTCATGGTCACAATGTCCCTGGGCCAAACCAAGAGCTCTTCTTAAGATGGCAACATTAACAAGACAGAACGAATTACTGTTTTTTGTCTGAAGGAATAAACATTAAGAAAGATTTGAGCCCCCATAAACTCAACTCATAAAGGATAACTCACTGACACGCAAGTCCTTTGGATTATAAGCCTGTTGGAATCTACCTCGCATGGGTGGGAAAAAACACTCAACACAAACATCAGAGTGAGGCAAGTAGCAAACAGCATAAATCAGTTTTAGATAACAGCCTGTTAAAAAATTTTTTAAAATTACACAATTAACTACAATTTTGGGGCCACAAATGGAAAAGTGGATAAAAACATTTTATAGTAATAAAAGAATGTCTATGTTAACTTTTTTAATAGAAAATATTTAGGATATGTTAAGTCAAAAATGAAACCACAGCAAAGAAGATATACAAACACCCAAGACATAAGTAACTGTTTCTTTTTCAAGGTCTTCCAAGTTTATAATTTTTCCAGACTTCAGAATTTTATCCCAAATGTCATCTGTAATAGCCAAATGAGTCCTCTGTATGCACACCGAAAGGTGCCAGTTCAGCCAGTGCAGGCTACGTGGTTCCCTCTGATTAGCAAACCTTTCCCTCCTGCAAACCAGGAGGGAAAGGTTTCTTCTTCAAATTCTCTTTGCACAATGCTTTCTCCTTGGTCTTTCTGTAAAAAAATCCTGTCATTCCTTTTCTGAATTATCCTAAGTGCTTCATGGGAAGTAAATCTTAAAGAATCTGTCCTTATATATAGGTAGTTCTGTTCAGTCCTTATTCTAAAATGTTGAAAGGAGGATTGTCCTTCCTTGTTTTCTTGCAATGCTTAGCTTAGTGTGCATCAAACAGAGTTAAGCCTCTGAAAGATACTTACTTCACAAGAATCCTACATGTTTCCATGAAGTCAGAGAAGAGAAACCATTGTTAATGCAACGGGCCTCATGAACATGAATTGTCATCATGACTGTCACTCACCTCACAGCTATTCACTGGAAACAACCAACATTATGCACAGTTCCCAGCCAGGGGACCAGGCATCAGTGGTACAACATCTAATTGCCCTCCCTTATTACTACAGACAAAAACACAGCCCAGACGAACCCTTGGCTATAGCCCTGAAGATGACCCAGTGAAGCTATGCCTAAACCCACAGAAACGACAAGAAAAGGTGTTTTTAAATCACTGTTTATGGTAAATTTTCAACATTGCAATAAATAACTCAGAGTAGGAACAGCAGCTCTCTCGTTTTCTACATACTTGGGCAACGCTTTATGCTTTTCCTTTTACAATAACATACATTATGCTTTAAAAAGTTTTCAGGTACGCCCTAGTGGAGTAGTTAGGTCAGTCACCACCAAAGGAGCAAACCACATGGGTTCGAGTCTGGGCCCAGGGGAGGAAGCAACCAGTGTGAAAAGCTAAATAAAAATAAAATAAAGATGCTTCTTCCTCCTTCCTCCTCCTACCTACCTGACTGCTCGCCTCCATTCCTGTCTGTACTGTTCCTTTAACAAAAAAAAGTTTTTAAACTATATTTCCCGAAACTGGTCTGAGAAATAAAGGTCCTATTTAACTGAGGGTTGGGTTTTTTTGTTTTTTGTATATCCTTTGTCAGCGTCTCAATACCTCGTGGATTAGATGACCATAATGATGACATTCAGTCTGGTTGGTGATACTCAATCTGTCATTCAAAGCCCATGTCAATCTATGACCCATTTTGCTTTCAAATTTATCTTTCATTAATCCAAATGAGACCTGGGTGGCTGTGCCAGTCAAACGACGGCTCCAGCAACTGCATCATGCTCTGAGCTCACATTCTGTGCTCCCGCTGTGCCGCCCCGACCTTCCTCCCTTTGTTCAGTCAGTCAGTTCTTTGCTTCCATCCAGACCCGGGTCATTGCACGTGCAGGAAGGTATCCAGATGGCCCTAGCTCTGAGGGGCCACATTCTATCAACTGCTGGCACAGTGACAATCCGCTGCTCTCATCGTTAGCACTTTGGATCCGCACTGGGATCCTGTTGCCACTTCTCCAGCCAGAAGACAAGAGCCAGCTCTCACTGTCCTGTGTACCCTTCTGCACCGTCCCTAACACTGCTGCTCTTGTCAGCAATGACCCCTCATGACTGCTGAAATTTAATATTTTTTCTCATGTCCTTCAAATACAATCATGAATAAAATATTATCAGGTCTGTGAAGGACTAACTTAATTTTGAAGCAACAAAAAGCAGTCAGAGAAACAAACAGATTTCAATATTCACAGCAAGACCAGTCACATGGTTATAATAAAAAAAAAAAATCCATAAACAGGGAGTTAAATAAATTATGGTAAATCTGCATTATGTAATTCCAATCAGACATTTTTTTAAAAGAAGTATTTTATTTATTTTATTTGTTCACCTTGATTGTCTCCCAGGGTCCTGGGTCTTAAACTGAGAACCCTGGGATGTATGTGGACTAGGTCCAGTGAGCTAAAACACTATGCCACCAGGGCATGCCTAATCAAACACTTGAAAGAATGAAATAGCTCTGCAAGCTGTTAAGAATAATTTCAAGATATATTGTTAGGTAAAACAAGTTGTCCAGTATATATTGAATGACCCTATGTATGGTTATAGGGAAGAAAAAAAATTTACTTTATGAATAGGTATGAATAGGTAAATTCTATATTCTATTTATATTCTATAAAAAATACATAGAAAGGAAAGCAGAGGGATCGAAATCAAAGTGTGGACAGTGGTTACCTCCAAAGATGGGGTTGGGCTAGGAAGGTAGAAGGTGAAGAGGAACTTCCACCTTCTTTTTGCATCCTTCAGGGCTGACGAACACACCTAGCACCCAGATCTTGTTTCTAAATACCATTCTCCACTTAAAAGAAATCAAGGTTGGTGCACCCCTGTGGCTCAGCAGCTAAGGTGCGGACAATGTAAATAAAGCCTAGAGACACAGGTTCAAGACCCAAGGCCAGGGAAATGGGGGAAAAAAAGAAAAAAGAAATACGGGTGCCTGAGAGAAATGGCTGAATCCAAGGTTGGCCAAGTACAAGATGAGTTGGAACATCTTGCTATGTCAGAAGGCAAAGAACTCAAAACCCAAAGGCTGATGAAGACACAGGAACCAGTTTAAAGAGCTCCTAGTGGCTATATCTGGGACAGGTTGGCTATTAAAATAAGTTACAGAAACAGACAAAAAGTCAGTGACCAAAGTAAGAATCCATGGTCCATGTGAACACAAATAAAATTAAAAAGTAAATTAGAAAGGAAAGTGCTTCGTTACCAAAGAATGCAAACTAACAAATACAGAAGGAATGATGAGTTAGAAACGACCCTTTGACAGTCATCAGAGTAAAATCTTTTTCAGGCAAGAAATATCAACGGATACTAACATAAGAGATGAATGCTTAATGAAGATAGAAGATACTTTACATAGCTTCAAAGCATCCCCTCACAAGAAACTTGTTATAAAGGGAAAGATAATAGCTTTACAGGAGAGAAACCTGGGAGATATTACCTTAGCCAAGTGATCAAAGTTAATATCATCAATAAATGGCAGTTATCATATGCCTTCTGACAGAATGCACTTAAAAAGGGCACACTGCTTCTGTTAAAAGTGAATAACCCAAATCAAATCAGGAGGGCTACATTATAAGCATGAGGACATCATATTCTTCAGAAATGTCAAGGTCAGAAAAGACAAAGGCAGACTAAAAAATTGTTTCAGGTGAAAGGAAACTAAAGAAGCATAACATTTAAATCCAATGTGTCATCCTGGATTGGATTCTGAGTAGAAAAAAAGTTTTTCCCACTTTTGCTATTAAAGTCATTAGAACTATCAAAGTTTGAAAAGACTCTGAATTTGATAATTATATTGTAGCAATATGAGAACATCCATGTTTTTAGGAAAATGCACAGGGGTATTTAGGGATGAAGGTCACCAACTTTCAAAGAATTCATAAAAAGTAATTTAAAATATCTGACTAAAGCACACATGGCAAATTACTAACAAGTGGGGAATCTGGTTGAAAGTATACAGGAATTCTTTGCACTACACTTTGCAGTTTTTTTTATTCGTTTGAGATTACTTTAAAACAGTCCTTAAAATTATATGCAGGCAAAAAACATGTATGCAGAAATAGTATTTTAAGACCATAGAATGCTAACAGGAGGAAAGAAACCCTAACAAGACTGTTCTCCCAGAATGCAAATCTCTACTCTCACAGAAATCATGGAGCAGTTATTCCACAAGATGGCAGAGCTGCCCTGAATGCCAACACTGCATCTGGAGCAGCTAACAGCCTCTCTTCTGTGCTGTCTTCCCTAGGTCCTCTTCCTGTGGCCCTAAAACCTTCTTCACAATGATTTCTCAGATCTAGACCTTACCCCAAAATTAGAAATTCTGGTACACTCTAGTGGAGTAACAGTTAGGTCAATCTACTCCAGAGGAGCGCAAGGCCACATATTCTGAGTTATAGTCCTGACTGGAGGGAAACAACCAGTGTGAACAACTAAATAAAGATAAAAAAAATGCTTCTTCTTCCTCTCTCTTCCTGCCTGCCTGCCTACTCACCTTGCGTACCTTTCCCTACAAAAAATTCCAAGATTGGCACCAGCTCAGGAGAGCAATCACTAAACAGGAACTTATGCAGCAGGATCCAGGCCTCCAGGGACATTGCTGGATGTTTCTGAGGATGATACTACTTCCTTCCTGCTTACTTACATTCTCGGTGAATGAGTTCTCAAAAAGATAAAGTGCTTCTCCCTCTCCTCTTCCTGCCTGCTGACCTATTTGCCTTCATTCCTGCTTGTACTACCCTTCCTTTAAATAAATAAATAAATAAATAAATAAATAAATAAATAAATAAATAAATAAATAAATAAATAAATAAAAACTCTAAACCCATAATTCTATATTCAGTGAAAATATTCTTCAGAAAAGAAAGATAAGCCATGTTCAAATAAACAAAAACCAAGAGAATATGTCACCAGGAAACTTTTACTATAAGAAAAACTGAAGAAAATTTCAGGCTGAAAAGAAATCTTCAGGTAGAAAATGAACACAGGAAAAGTGAATATATGTATATGTAAGACTTGCTCATTTGTCTTCTTTAAAATACATAACTGTTCAGAAAAAAAGTATTAATACTATATCGTGGATTTTATAGCATATGTAGACACTCATATGACAACTAGAGCATAAAGAGAGGTTAATGGAACTAATACAACGTTTTACATAAAATGGTTCAATATCAACTCTAAAATGATAGTTAAGGATATCTTATCTCATAAACCCTATAATAACCTCCAAAACAAATGCTAAGAAATACAGTTAAAAGCTAATAGGTGAAGCAAAATGGAATTCTAAAATATATTCAATTAACTTAAAAAAATAGGAAAGAAGAAAAAGAGCATAGGATAAGAACATAAGATAATGTAACTAGATTAAATATTGCAGTTAAAAGCAAATCCAACTATATGCTAGCTATAAAAGACTTTGAATTTAAAAACACTTGTATTACAAGAAAAGTAATAGACAGAGATATACCGTGTATACAATAAGTAAAAGAAAACTAGAGTACCTGTACTAATATCAGATAAAGGAAAGTTCAAGTCAAAGGCTATTATCAAAGATAGTGATATTTCATATTACAAAGGGGACAATTAATTCATCAGGAGGGTATAACAACTATAAATGTATAAGCAACTAAAAGCAGAACTTCAAAATAAATACATGAAGCAAACTAACACAATTAAATGGAAAAATAGACAAATCTAGAATCATGGTTAGAGATTTTAAAATCCCTATCCTGGTCATTAGATAAAGAAAATCAATCACACTGACTTAACTGACAGTTACAGAACAGATATACAACACACAGAACACACATTTTCTTCAAATGCATACAAAACATTCACTAAGACAGATCATAAGATGGGCTATAACATAAGTCTCAACGAATTTTAAAAGACTGAAATTTTACAGAGTATGTTACCTGAGTAAAATTAGAAATTGGTAACAATAACGTATCTATTAAAAAAAAAAAAAATGCCAACACAACACCATGGTCAGCAAATCACAAGACATTTTGAATTCAATAAAAACAAAAATACAGGTGTACCCTAGAGGCCTAATGGTTTAAACCAGGTACAGTCCACATACATCTCAAGGTCCCCAATTCAAAACCACCAATGGGGAAAACAATCAATGACGAACAATTGATTTAAAAAAAGAAAGACAGAAAATACAGAAGGTATGCCCTGGTGGAGTAACAGTTAAGTCAGCTGCTTCTGAAGGAGTGCAGTCCATGTATATCCCAAGGACCCAGGTTCGAGTCCCATGTCCAGGGGGAACAACTGATGTGAACAACTAAAGTAAAATAAAATGTTTCTTCCTCCTCTCCCTGCCTGCTTGCCTTCATTCCTGCCTGTACCTTTCCTTAAATTAAAAAAAAAAAGGAAATAGAATATATAAAAATTTGTAAGCTCTGCTAAAGCAGGGCTTACTGGGAAATTTGAAATTTTAAATGCTCATAATGAAAAAGAAGAAATATCTAAAATGAATGGCCTAGAAAAATTTAAAGGAGTAAAACAATTAAGGTCAAAAAAGAAATTGGTGACATTTTAAAGTAAAAATAGAGAAAATTAAAAGGTTTGTTCTTTGAAATTGTAAGAAAATTGATAAATCCCTATCCATACTAATCAAAAAAAAAGTTAAAGAGGGAATGCAAATTAGCAATATCAGAAATGGAGTATAGGATTAAAATGATATAGAAATACTATTGATAAAAGCTAAAATAAATCATTAAAAAAATTAATTATTTTAAGTTCACAACCAAAGCAGAAACTAGAAGAGGACTTTGTTAACTTTAAATATGAACCTGCTACTGTAGAAATCTCTTGTAACTCAGCAAGGGGAGAAGCTGGTTCCGTCTTCATAGCGTTTTCTCCCATTGATTTGCAGTTCAACTCCAAGCCTGCAGCCCCCAATCCATTCCCAAAGGAGTGGCAAGTTAGTGCAGATGAGACCTGGCCAGCTTGTAAAGTAGAGTGACCTAGAAGGAAAACAGAGAGCTTAAGAAACATGTATATGTTTGTAATCTAGAAACCACAAATCCCACAGCAGAATTAAAAAGTCAGGGACTTTTCAGAGGAAGCATCATTTTGCAGCATATAAAAATATATTCACAGGTTCCAGTACATAGAGTCTGTGAGCAGCTCAAAAAAAAGAGACTAAGAAGATGTTAAAGCAAAGGAAAGAAGAACTGCCCAAAGTGTTAAACCAAAACAGCATTGGTGGTGGAGTCAGGCAGCATCAGAAAGACAGAGAGAGAGAGGTTGAGCTCTTTGAGCACTATACATCCAACTCAACATTCAGAAGTATAGAAATAAAACCAATCACAAATGTATGTTAAAAACCTTCTCTACTGAATCATCACTAAAGAACAATATATTGTAAGAAACCCTGCAGCCCATTTAATAAATTGCTATCAAGACCATCAAAAACTTGTGGAAGGCAATACACAGTAATTTAGATTGGTTCTCACTAGAGATTCATCAGGATGACATGACAATTCTAGAAGAGTCTGACTTACCCTCTTCAGATTCCTTGGTACTGCATGGCGTGTTTTGTAAAGACTCAGTATTAACTGTATCAACCAAATCTGACACAACCAAATCAGGATCTAGGATCTCGTGGGTCCCATTAGTGGACAGCCTGGAGGACCGTCTTCTTGACAAGTCTTTGTCAGTGTTTTCTGAGTAGTTTTTAGTCTTTTCCTGGGCTATAAACCAGTAAGAGTCGTAGTTAAGAGACCAATAAGTAGAAATAACTGCAACTACAAGATTTCTAAACTGGTGCTTCTATAAGGACTTTACAAAGAGATTTCTGGAATATGAGACCAATGATATAAAGGAAATATCCTGTCCTAGTTTATAGTTTTAAGTAAAGTCACAATCTCTGCCAGGATAGAATTTTCCTTATTTAAGAATTAATAATCTGAAAATATGTGCCAAGATCATGTCTCAATCTTGACAATGAAGATCTATTTTGTGACTTGTCAACATAAATGTCTAAGTACTAACTTCCAAAGTCAGTAAGGTTTATAGAGCCTTAAAACGAATATAATCTTTTTTTTTTGAGCTAACAGGGTATTTTTAAAAAATCAATAAATAGTATTTTTAGAAGTTTCACTTAGCATATGAAATCCATCTCTTCCTAAACCATTAAATGTCCAGTGGAATCCAAATCAAATGTAGTTTACAGGTGTAGAGATGACACCACTGAACCCAACATTAATAGTTTGTGTTTTCAGACTAATTTTTCTTCTAACAAAGTTCCTTTTGATCCAGACACAACTCACTCACATGAGTGATCAAGGACAAGTATTAGAGCCTATAGGGAATAGAGGGGATAACAAAGATATAATATAGGAGAGGCTAATTGATCAATTGATGTCAAGTTCTGGCCACACATATACAAACTGGAGACTCACATGAATTTTTGTCAAGCCGAGGACGTTTTAATGGGACGTCACTTCCTTTTGATATTTTCCGTCTTCTTAATTCCAATGTTATTGGTTGCAAAGTTTGAGAATGCGAATCCACAGCTACAATGTATATAAAACCACACAGAAAAGGTATATAATTTAAGTGTTCCATCCACATTGTAGATAAATAAAACACATATATACACATATATTTATACTTACTTATTTTTACACACACATACACACATACAGACAACCTTGCATGATAAGTAAACCCTCAAAAGGCATCCTTTTTTTTTTTGCCCTGATCTCAGGTCTCAACCCGGGTCCTTGGGCTTTACATGGCCTGCATCTAAGCTGCTGAGCCATAGGGATGCACCAAGTGCATTCTTATTGTTTTAGAAGAAAAAAGTGAAATGGGTGAGAAATTATCCATTTGGGTAAATTTTGAGAGTTGCAGATATCTTGCAGATGGATCTCCTCAATCTTTTTTGATCTCTCCTATGACCACATGTACTAAACATCTCTCCTGAAACCCTCTCTTTAAAATACCCAACAAGACTACTTCATGCCCTGGTGGAGTAGCAGTTTGGTCAGCTGTCTTTGGTGGGTGAAGTCCACATAAAACCCAAGGACCAGGGTTCATGTCCAGGGAACAACCAAGATGAATAACTAAATAAGATGCTTCTTTCTCCTCTCTCTTCCTTCCTGCCTACTCACCTTCATTCCTGCCTACACCTTTCCTTTACAAACAAAAACAAAAGAACTTGGCTTTTTCAATACTCAAAAAATCCATCATGCAGGTTAAATCCTAAAATATGTACCACGGGACTACGGCTTGATTATTGTTTCACTTTCTACCTGCTAAATTGTTAGTGTGGCATTGATTCTAGTTTTGAGGGACCAAAGAGAATGTTCCTGTTAAAAACAATTCCAGAAAAATCTCAAGAGACTAATGCTATTTGATAGTCAGTATTCCAGACAAGACTGCTGATCCCTAGCAAGTCCAGCTCACATAGTTCAGCAGTGCAGATGATAAATCCTTGGATAATACCCACTCTTTATTTTTAAACCTAACATTAAGAAGCTCTTCCCCAGTCAGGAAAGATGAAAATCTGAAAGGCAGGCAGATGAAGAGACAGCAGAAAGTGGAAAGCTTTCAGGGAAGGTAGGGATAAGGGATCTGATGAAGGCTGAAAGGAAGAGAAAAAGTAGAAAGGGGAGAGAGAAAGAGGCTGGAAGAGAAGAAAACGGGAGGGACAAGGAATAGGAGAGAAGACTCATCTAAGACCAACAGTTTCAGATCTGTTGAGTTAAAAAGTCAAACAAGAAACAGGGATGAGCTGTAGAGAAGCAAACCTGATGAGTGTGCTGAGTAACTAGGCTCTTCTGTGTTTAAGCTTCCTAATGTACCAAAATTGTTTTGTTCCAAATGGTGGGAACATGGAGATCACACACATTCCATACTAAATACAAATATAAACAACTCTCCCTCAATAACTCAGATTCTGTTCCAATCAGGTCTGTAAAATACAGAGAGGTCAAGGCTACACTGAGTCAGTGAATTCCAAGCAATTTTTCAAGGGAATATGAAGAATATACGAGATTTGGCAAGCCCTTTTCACTTTTAATATCAGATACAAATCAGAGCTGGCTCTACAGAACTTCTTACAGTAAAAATCGGCTGGGAAGCTTGTTAAGGATTTGCATTCCCAGGCCTTGTTGCATAGATTCTGATAGGGGAGGAATGAATGCCTTAGGGAAGTGTTAACAGCACACTTGAGGAACACCATTTCTCTATTAAATTGATTCTGTTGCCAAATCCTACATTAATAGGCTAAAGGAAATAAACTGAACCCCCCCCCCCCGCCAATCCCCTCTACCTTTTTCTTATCTTAGTGAAAGCATATGGCTTCATAAAAACAGTTTGCAAACTGGAACTCAAGTAACCCAGTACAGGTTTTCCAGAGGGTACAAGCCACAGCATGACTGGCTAAAAGGGAGTCCACGTAAGAACACTCAGTTCCCACATATACTCTTACCTAAACTGAGATGAGGACACATCAGATTTGTGCCAGTTAACATTTTTCATTTCTCTCTGCATAAGAGATCATCTCCCACCAAAAGAAAAAGGCCTGCCTCTCATTCACCCCACATTCTGACATGGGACACCGCCCAACTGTTTAAAACCTCCAGGCTTTCTCAATTGGGGTTCCTCATTTGGGATTATCTTCTCAGTTCTCCCAAAGGTGGCTTGTAACTACACTATTCTCAATGCAAAGAAGTAATTCATTGTAGATTATAGATGCTTTAGGCATTAGTTTAATTCTTTCCCAGAACTATGTTGAGAAAGTTACTAAATTTAGGACAGTGCTGTCCAATTTCTATTGGAAATACAATGTGAATCACAAATGCAAGTCTCATGTGTACTTTTTAATATTTTAGTAGTTAAAGAAGATTTAAAAAAACAAAATTAATTTTAAGAATATATTTTATTGGCGCACCCTGGTGGCCCAGCA
Organism: Solenodon paradoxus; assembly: GCA_004363575.1. NCBI lineage: Eukaryota > Metazoa > Chordata > Mammalia > Eulipotyphla > Solenodontidae > Solenodon > Solenodon paradoxus. The sequence goes on along the minus strand of RJWH01000181.1, from coordinate 1,133,255 downwards.
GATAGTTCACATACATCCCAAGGACCCTAGTTCCAGACTCATGGTCGGAGAGTCAAAGATGTATCACAAAATAAAATAAAATGAATGCTTCCTCCTCTTCTCTTTTCCTGCCTACCTACTTGCCTTCATTCCTGCCTACATCTTCCTTAAGGAGTAAAAAACAAAACAAGAATATATTTTATTTAACCTAAAATATTCAAAACCATCATTTCAACATGTTTATATAAAAAGTATTTGAGATATTTTACATTCTGCTTTTTTTGTACTAAGCACTTGACATTCGGGGTATATTTTACATTTATAACACATTTCAATTCAGACTAGTCTCATTTCAAGTGCTGAATAGCCACATGGGGCTAGTGGATTTCATATTGGTCAACACAGCTCTAGGCCACATTTAGGTCTAATGACAACTTCGGTATGCTCCTTTCTTGAGGACAAAACCCAGTTACAACCAACTAAAGGGGGAGGTGTCTTAATTCATCTGGGAACAAATCAATTTATTATCTAATTTCTCATCTTAAAATTAGAAATAAAATGTGAAATGGTTGTCTATCAAGAAGTAAGTACTAATATATTTATTTGAAGTAAATGAAAGTAGCTCTTTGCCCACAGAAATAAAGCTTGATGTAGCTGTTTGGCTTGCATTCTATATCACAAGGGGACAATGAATAAGCTCACTCTGCAGCTGAGCAATTTTGATGAAATTATACTTTGCCATTTTGTGTTTTAGGTATATCTTTTGCAACTATTTAAACTTGTAAGAAAAACAGACTTCACTTTAAAATGTGCTAGGGTATATTCACAGATGTTCACTATTCATGAAGGAAATATATAAGCAGGAATGTCTGGAGACCCCTGCCATATAATTACAGAAAGCCTTCAGAAGTCTAGAGCTCTTGAGGGCTCTTCATGCCACTGAAACTATCTAAAGAGTGAGTGTTTAGCTTAGGATTTATTTCATTTTGGTTATTTTTGAATTCTAAATTCCAGTTTTCAAAAAACAGTTTGTATATTCTTCTCTAAGTCTATATCTTCTAAGCCTAACTCTTAAGGCTTTAGCATACAAGGTTTAATCATATAAACTGAAGCATCTAATGGATAGTTGTCTACCATCCCAGAAGCCCATAGACATGTTTCTCAACTGAAGTTGATCTGGATACACGAGCCCCTGAAAATTCAGCTCCAGGGACACAACATGTTTCCAGCGCACAGGGCGCTCCATCAGGCATGAAAAGGAAGGAATGAAGCACAGCAGTTACAAGAATCACAAGGGCTGCAGCAGCACATTCTGGCACTGCCCATGGCGAAGCCCGCATGGGAAACTCACCAGCAGGAGTTATGGAGGGGGGTCTGCCTCGTTTTCTTTTTGGTTCCCGCAAGTTTTCTTGTGGACTCTTCACAATGTCATTTTCAGTCTTCTTATCCACTTGAGCATCTCCAGAATATTCTCTGTCATTTTCTGAAATGTTCTCCTTATCTTCCTTTTCGTTCTTGGGAAGGGTTTTCTCTGAAACCTTTCCCTTTTCAGAACAAATTAACTTTCCTTCTTTCTCAGGCTGCTTGGCCCTCTTTTCTGTCTTTAAAGCTTTGTCTTCTTTGTCTTTCTTCACATTGACTGTGCTTTTTCTGTGCTCTTTAAACTTCTTTTGTTTATCAGGAGATGGTGAAAGACTTTTGTGATCTGTTTCTTTAGGCCTATCATTACCCACAATATTCTAAAATGAGCAAAATAGCGTGAAACACACTTTGTGATTACTTGCAAATACAAAATCAAGTGGGTTTGGTTTTATGTTTTTTACAAATTTATGAAGCCAGATAAAGAAATTAAAAGAAGACATAGGCCAGGTCACATAATGCAAAGCATCACTAAAAATAGCCCCCCTATAAGCAATCCTCAGTTTAAAGAAAACAAAACAACAGTCATGTACATTCCTTCTAAGGCAGAGTAATCTTACTTAAGATCATTAAGTCACTAGAAAATACTTAAAGGGGCAGAAAACTACCCCCAGGGACCGCTTCTGGAAAGCAATCTTTCTGACAGAGCTCGTCTATGAAAAGCTTTCATTTCTAGAACTTCTCATCTCAAGAAAGACTACATGAACCCAAGGCCTTTCATCAGTCTGGTTCAGTGGTCAGTGAAAGCTAATGCATTGTGTAAAAAACACCCACACTGATAACTGGAGGTTGAACAGGAAAACTGTAAAGATTATCCAAACTACAGTGGTGGAAGACTACTAGAACTTTGATGGCAGGTTTGGTGCATTACCATATATTTAACGAAGAGTGAATCTGCGCATCTAAAACTTAGGTTGTGCTATAAATCAAAGTTACACAATTAAAAATAAAATTAAAGAAAAAAATGTTGTCCAACCCAGAAGCATGGTGAGTTTGCTCTACTGGCTAAAGGCTGTGCCCTGTCCAATAAATCCCCTACTGTGTTCCTGAGATACGGAGTTTTTGTCCAATGGCAGGAAGTATTATTTCCTGATTACTTTTCTCTTAAATTGTTTTCTTTAAAATTCATCATAAAATTTTTGTATCGTAGTGTGACTGTCTTATAATAAAGCCATCTCTGAAAGCTCTGGAGTTTCCAAAACTACAATTAAGTTTGTGTATGTATCTCTGTTATGTATGTATCCTCAAGAGCAGAGGAACTGCCATGTAATGTTCATGTGGGAGGCCCAGTACCCAGCACATACCAGATACACATAGATTTCTGCATGAAGCAGGAAGGAGCGCCTAAGTGTTCAGAGAGTGAAAGTTTAATTTTTCCCATAGGGAAAAATAATAAACAAGAAGAATCCCTCTGGTTAGAGCCTAGAAGAAAGTATTTTTTCAAGTTCCAAAAATGGTCTGAAAGCAGTCAGCTTTGAGGAAAAGCACTCCTCAGCAACTGCCAGCATAAATAGAAATTGCAAAAGTTTACACTGTTGAACTTAGAATTCCTAGAAACGAAATCTGCTAACAGAATAACCAGACTTGTGTACTGGTATCCTAGTAACACAACATAGGGTCACATGCATAGAATATGCAGAATACTGCATAACCATTAAAAGTCATATTCTAGGACAGTATTAAGGAACTTAAAAAGTACTTTGCTAGAAGAGCAGGTTATAGATAGCAATATATGACTCCAATTTTAAAAACACACACATGCTTAGCAAAAAGCACAGAACATGTATAAGACGTTAAGAGTAATGTATCTAGATGACAGGATTTTGCTTGAACTTCCTTTGTATTTTTCTATACTTTCCAAATTTTCTACAAGTATGTATTGTTTTTATAACTTCAAAAAGATAAATGTTCCTAAAATATAAATTATCAAAATATTTAGGGTAGTTTGGTTCTACAGGAAAATACTTTTACCCTAATACGATATAAATAAAGCTTTAAAAATTGTGATAGTTTTATGAAGTTTAGCTTTGTAAGTGACCATCATAGAACTCTAGATTGTTAGGAGTGAAGAAACCTGAAAAGTCATTTATCCAAACCATCACACCCTCTTAGGGAGGAAACAACAACAAATCCAAGCAGGAGCCTTAGGACAGTGCTTGACCATCTGCCAGGCCTGAGATGAGGTGAGACACTGAAAGCGCTCAGGGGCAGCGGGGCGGCGAGTGCTAACACCACGGATCACACTGAAAAGGTGTCCATCGCCCAAACTGAGTAAGTACAGCAGGGCAAATAGCTGCACATTTGTCATCTGAAGCCTTAGACTTCCATTTGAAGAGGTTTTGCACACAATCTGACAATTTTGGACACATTCTGAATGCATCTCTATGTATAATAAATCATTCCACAAACATAACAAAAAATTTACCAAATTTAAGGTCAAGATAATAGGGAAAATTATCAGAGAAAATATCAAGACTAAAACTTTATTAATTTTGTCAATTTTTAAAGAAACACCAGAGAAAAGGAACAACATTCTTCAGCTACCATGTATCACAATCTTTTGAAATCACTAAATATGGCTCATCCCTGTGGAGTAGCAGTTAGATCAGCCACCTCTGGAGGAGCACACTTCACATACATCCCAAGAACCCCCAGGTCTGGGAACAACAACAAATGTGAACAACTAAATAAAAATAAAATAAAAAATGCTTCTTCCTTCTCTCCTCCTACTACCTACTTGTCTTCATTCTTGCCTAAACCTTTAATAAAAAAAGAGAGCGCACCCAGGTGGAATAGTGGATTAGTCAGCTGCATTCCACCAATAGGCCATGTTCAAGACCTGGGGCTGGAGATGAAAACCAAGATGAACAATTAAATAAAATAAAGTGCTTTTTCCTCCTCTCATTCCTGCCTGCCTATCTCTGCTTGCCTTCATTTCTGCCTGCACCTTTTCTTAAAAAAAAAAAAAAGCTAAATATATGTACAGAAAACTTTACTAAAAATAAGCAGAAGCATTTGACCATAAGAAAAGACAGAACAGGTTCCAGCATCACCAAATACTGTCATATGAACAACCACCCAAAATATTTAAGTAACAACCAGTTATGATGCCTCAGTGACAAAATCTTTTACTAATTGCTTTAGCTATCTCAATAGCTAACATTAGTAAGAATCAGAATTTTTAAATACTAATATCCAAATTTTTATCTTTGTTCATCATTAAGACAAACATGAAAGAGCTTTTTAGGAGAAAAACTCATGAAAACTCATGAAGAGTAGGTAACACTACTAGATGGCCCATATCTGTGTGGACCATATTTACATTACCAAAACTCAGGCAAATATAAGAACGGTGATTGGGAAAGCATGAAGCAAATTTTCAACCCAAGCACAACTAGTGTGGCTGCCAAATCCACACCAAATTGTAGCTCTGTAACCACCAAGTTCTTGTCCTGAGCTGAAGGACAGAGTGAGATGAAGAGAAAACATGTTCTAGGTCTCCTCAAGTATTTCAGCAAGTTCCCTGTGATGGGTAACAGCTTTGGAGGCAAGGCATAAGGAGAGAGAAAAAAGAATAATAACCAGAACTTCTGAGAAAAGATAAGAATAACAGGTAACAGTATCCAAATATTTGATACATTTGAAATAATTTATGTTTAAAGGAAATGGCAGAGAAAGACAAATATTTATAATTTCTGAAAAGCTGTGTGCTAATTTCTGGTAAAATTGTGTCATATGAAGGATAAAGACTTTGCCCTCATAAACAAATCTAATTTCTTTATTTGGGAAACAACACTGCCATGTTAGCATTATGCAAACCACAAAGCACAAAACCACATTTCTCACCTGATCTTTGGAAAAAGCTTTGACATGAATATGTTTGACAGTCTGAACTACTCCATCATAAAATTTCACAGTGTAAGTACCTAAAATTCAAGAAGATATCATGACTTTAACTTGCAGGTTCATGAAAGCAACAACTTTTAAAGCATAAACACAGGAGAACTCCAACCACAATAATAAACTTATGGTAATTTAAAAACTTGATTAAAAATCACATCCGTCTTACTTATGTCTAATCTCACTTGCAGTTTCATGAAAGCGACAAAACTTTTCAAAACGTTAATTAAAAACAAAGGAGCTCCAACCACAATAACAAATTTAAGGGATCAAAAAACTGATTAGGAATCACATTTAGTCTTAACTTATGTCTAAGATAAAGGTTTGCTTGCCTTCACTTTTTAGTCTAAAATCTACATAGTGTTTCATTTTATCGATATAAATAAAAATCCCTCAAAAATAATTCATTTTTATGATACTCCATTAAAACAAAATTAAAAAACTGACACTGAATTTGGACCATGAACAAAGAACAGTAAGACAATTTAAATATTGAGGAAACAGATTTATTTATTCCTTAGTGAATTATTCATTTTTATCATTTAATCTATTCCTGAGCTTAGGAGTAGTGTTATCTTTCAAATTTAAAAGGAATATGACCATTCTGCTAAAGGTATCATGCTTTTGGAGGTTATATTGATCTCAAAATTCTTATGAGTTACCTTCATGTTAGAAAATTTAAAAAGAGATTTGATCAAAATGCTAAATGGTACCTGCTACATTATCAATTTTATTCCATTAAAAGATAAATGTCGAACAAAATAATAAATGTCGAACAAAATAATTCTCTGCTAAGAAATTAAAACTTAAACTCAAATAATCTTTTCTCCTCAAATATGGAATCCAACTACAAAAGTTCTCATTACTTGTACACTAACGAAACATTATCAAACTTTAGCATATGAACCCACCGTGTCTGTTTTGTTTTTTTGTTTGTCTGGTTAGTTGGTTGGTTCATTGGATGAATGGTTGCAGAGATTTAAAAAGCAATAGTTAAAGTTAGTCTTGTCAAGATAACCAGTGAGGGACTCATCCTTGTGTCTCAGGCAGCTGAGGTGGCATGCAGACCACATAAAGCCTAAGGATCCACCTTCACAACCTGGGGTCAGGGTGAAAAAACAAGCAAACAAGGCACACCCTGTGGAGTAGTGGTTTAGTCAACTGCCTTCTGCTGAAGCACAGGTTACATACATCCCAAGGACCCAAGTTCCCTTCCCGGACCAGGAAGAACAGCCAGGATGTATACCTAAATAAAAATAAAGTGCTTCTTCCTCCTCGCCTGCCTACTCACCTTCATTCCTACCCGTACCTTTCCTTTATTAAAGAAAAGAAGGGAAAGAAAATTACCAGTGAGCCACTGGCAATCAAGTAATGGTTTACCACTGGTTAAACATGGTAATTTTTCAGGACAAATTTCCTACCTACCATGGAAGATTTGGAAGAAAAAAAAACTCCTTGACGATAGGAACAAAATCTAACAATGAAGTTAAAAATCTTCTGGGTGGTTAGTTTCTTATACATTCTCTCCTCACCCCCAACCCAAACCACCTCACCTCCAGTTCTAAAGAGGGCCCTGTCAACGGCCCTGTCAGTATGTCAATGGCTATGTCACCTCCATTGAAAGCATCCCTCTTTAGTACTCAACATCCAATGCAATCTAAGCCCAGTTATTTTCCAAGCCTTATTTCTCATTACCAGCACACAATCCCCACAAACTCAAAATGACTCGCTACTTGCAGCTCATTGAACTTGTCTTTTGTGCCATTTCCATCTCATCTTCCTGGTGTTTTCTTGCCCGGAATGTGTTGCTCATTGCTCCTTAAGGGCCTGGCTCAAATGATCACTATAGTTCTACATGAGCTTCCTGACTTTCCAGCTACTGGAGATTTCTCCCTGCTCTGACTCCTTAAAGAATTATTTGCCACCTGGCCAGCAAAGCCCCACTTAGGTCATCCTGTGGATAGAAGGCAAATCCCCAAATCAAAAGACAGGCTCCCTAAAGCCAGAGATCACATCTCACACCAGTTTCTTTCTCACATAAGCACCTAGCTCACCGTAGACCAGTGATTCTCAGCAGTATCTGCTACTCCTAGGAACTTAGAAATGCAAGTAATAAGCCTCATCCCAGACAGACTGACTCAAAAACTGAGAGAAGTGTCCGTGCTTTAAACAAGCCCTTCAGGTGATTCTGTTGTGCACTGTCTGAGAACCATTGCCATACACAATTAGCAATTACCTACTGATCTTTACTTCTGGTAATTACAAAATAAAGGTGATTATCCCAAGTGCCACTAACACAGAAAGTGGCTAGCAAACAAGGATGATAGCAATGCGTGGTTGGTTAAAACAAGCAATAAATGACTATGATAAAGGAAGCCCCTAAGACTGAAGTCATAAAGGATTCTACATAAGGCAGCTTAGCAATGATGAGTACTTATAGCAAAGGTTCCTGTCTCTCTACCTCCATTGTGAGGATGTTGGCAGCAAATGAGTTATGATATGCAATGCTATGGAACTCTAAACAAACCCTTTTTAAGCAAACATGCTGTCATTCTAGTCAGCCTGGAGGTGGGAGTGAGATATGAAGGCTTAAAAACCCATTTCTTTTCTTTTCTTTTTCCAAAGGAAAGATGCAGGAAGGAATGAAGATGAGTAGGTAGGCAGAAAGACAGGGAGAAGCATTGTATTCATTTTTACTTATTTGCTCACATCGGTTGTTCCCCCAAATCCAGTCTTGAACCTGGAATCTTGGGATGTATGTGGGGCTGCTCCCAGGGTATACTAGACCCTAAGTCACCAAGGCATGCCCCCCAAAACCAGTTGTCTTAGCTTGCCTTGGTGGAGTTGGGTGCAGTTCAGATACCCCCAGGACCTGCGTTCACATTCCAGAGCCAAGAGAAACAACCAAGATGAATACTAAATAAAATTTTAAAAATGCTTCTTCTTTCTCTCTTCGTGCCTGCCTGCCTCTGCTCACCTTCACTCCTACCTGCACCTTTCCTTTAAACAAACAAATAAATAAATAATGTCTCTTTCTTCTCCTCTTTCTGCCTACCTGCTAGGTTCACCTGCACTCCTGCCCGCATCTTTCCTTCTCATGAAATCGTAACTATTAAGTGTGCCAAACGGTCACCCACATTTATTAAACGGGCAAACCTCGTTTTGTTCTGCACTTTGCTTTACTGAACTTGGCAAAGATGGTGTTTTTTCACAATTGTGGCAACCCTGCATCAAGCCAATCTGTTGGTGGCATTTTTCCAGAAATGTGCTCACTTTGTGTCACTATATCACAATTAATTAATGTCATTGCACACTTAATAGATGACAGCATAGTTTTAAAAAACATAACTTTATATGCCCTGAGAAACCAAACAATTCACATGACTCATTTTCTTGTAATATTCATTTTCTTGTGATAGTTTGGAACCAAACCTGCAACATCTTCAAGGTGTGTCTGTACTTTCAGGTATTTTATCAACAAGCTTCAGCCTCAGTTACATCTACATGAAAACAGTCCGTTGTACAGACATTTCAAATATCTGAAAGAATAATTTTAAACGATACTACCCAATAGTCCAACATTTTCAGCTATTTGAGGTCAATTTTGAAGCTTATGCCTGATGGCAGACTTAAATAGGAGGCGAAGAAGTGTGCCCCGAGTTCCACGCTGCATCTTAGAGCTAGAATTAGAATCCAAACATGCCGGCTGACTTGTGAACAATTTTTCTCCCACCACCTCAATGTCTATTCCCCGAATCCCTCAGCCTAAGTCCAAACCAGAGACTTGAACATTCAGAAATGACCCAAACTATAGCCAAAGGTGCTCAGGGACCACCATCTATAGAGAGCAACATCCCAGCCCTAACCCTTGGTCCTTCAAAGGACTACAAGGGGTCATCTTGAAACTTTCCTCCCTTGATTATGCACATAGTTTAACATGGGCTTTAATAATTCAGAGAGAACAAAGCACTATATCCCACAGACAACAGTGACTTAGGTCCACTGCTCCACACAAATGCAAATGTATTTTAATGGTTTCATGCATAACTAAAACAATGTGGTCCCATGGAATCATCCCATGGGTGGCTGATAACAGATCTCTCCAAACAATATCTAACAAACAACATGTCAGTGACAGAAAAAAAAAAAGAGCATCCTTGGCAAAATGTCACCTGCTTGGGGCTCCTTTAAGAAGCTCCTATTCTTACCCAGGCCAAGTAAAAACAAAGCTTCCTGGCCTTGCTCCTCTGCACATTAGGAATTCAGCAGATCAGACAACAGTACAGTAGTCAGTAATAGCAGAAGGGATGTAAGAACACAAATAGAAATATATAGCAAGTTTATCTTTTCTACAATCAAGAAAATAGGAATACAAAAGATAGAACAGATTCTTGATGCTCTTAAAATCTACCATAACTATTGACTCCTTGGCCCTGTCAATCCTACTAATTCTCCAGGAGTCAGAGAATTCCAGAATGCCACAAATAGAAGATTCAAAGTTTTCAAACACATTTTCTGAAGTCTTTCAATTTCCACAGATGTGCCTCAAAGAGTGGGCAAAGGAGTATGCACATATTTGTAGACACACCTTCTCTCTAAGTCTTTTCTCCTCAGCAATTTAACATAAAGAACATAGGTTCTTCGGCCAACAATTTCTAAAAATGCTCCTCTGCTCTATCTATTCCTTTCTGGACTTGTAACCACTCAAAGAAGTCCAGAGCCAGGGCAGTGAATTGTCTTAAACCAAGCAGGGACTGAGATCAGGTCCTATCTCCCAATCAGTGCTCTCAAGACATCACCAGGATCCAGAAAGTAGAGACCATCTGCATCTAAAGTATCATCACATCAGATGTGTGCTTGTACCCGTCAGCGTGCTCGTGCACACACACACACACCCCCGGGGAACACCTGGCCTGACAACTCCTACTGCCTTAGGAAAACCCTACTCCTGAAAAGTAACTGGTACTGTGGGAACTGTGGAGACCTACTGACAGCCATTCTGATCTCAGTTCTCCCATTTAAGGGTGTGCTCTGAACTACAAGCAGTTTCCCATGTAAGCTTAATTAGTTCCTTGTTTATAAAATGAGGAAGAAGTTGATGACAACAACTTTTCCAGTTTGTGTGAAGACTAAGAGATGAGATGTAAAACCACTTAGCACAGGGTCTATCTCAGAGCAGAGGATCAACAAGTGGTTCTAATTTTTATCTAATTTTTAATTGATAAAAATTAGTCACTTTGAAAGGGAAGCACTGACAGCACGCCCTGGTGGTCAAGTGGGTTAGTCTGTTGCCACACAGTCCACATATATTCCGAGGTTGTTGGTTCAAGACCTGAGCCCGGGGGAACAACCACGATGAACAATTAAATGAACAAAATACTTCTTCCTCCTCTCTTGGCCTGCCTGCCTACTTGTGCCTTCATTCCTGCCTGCACCTGTCCTTAAAAAAAAGGGGATGGGGTGGGGAAGCATTGAGCACTGACCCTTCACTCCCATAGAAGAGACAAGTGTGTGTGGAGGATTAAACGGTCCTTCATCTCTGTGCAAAGCTGTTCACACAGTCCCAACTTTCCCATATTTCAAATGCAGACTCAGTTACACCCTGAAGAAAACAAAAAGTTACTTCTTCAACCGAAGGCTTTAGAAATAAGACCATGACCATAGAATCTCCCATTATAAACACTGACTTTAGGCAGTGGCCCAAAAAGACTGAACAGGAGAAAAGGGGTCACGAGACCTAAGACTGTGTAACTCTAACAACCTTATTCGCCTGCTCACTCAAGTAAAGTAACTACTGATCAAATCAACAGGAAGGAATAGCGCCTCACTTTGTTGTTAATGTGAACGTACTTTTGTTTCCTGCAAAGACAAGGACTGGCAGAGCAGAGTGGTCCAGATGGGACACAACATCCTGAGAGACAAGTTGCTCTGCCATCCCTAGTGTCAAAAAGGGAAGCTAAGCAGCCCCTGCAAAGAGCTGAGTTCAACTCACCAGAGAGCTTCCAAATCGATTCCCTGAAAGCAGATTCCTGCCTTTAAATTCCACAAAGACCAAGTCTAACAAGGCGACCAGCTGTGGCTGCCTTCACACTAAATGATGCTAAATTCCCATGGCCAAAAATAAAAAATCCAGGTAAAAAGGGCTGCAAAACATGGTAATGATGCCCTCTCCAGTCTCCAAGGGCTAACTAACTCCCTTCATAAACTATAAAGTTGCTATTTAGTTGATTCGATCACGCCCCACTCCACTGCTGGCAGCTGCTGCTCTCTGCCCTGCGTAAGCCCTCACTCACCAGCCTTGAGGGTCAATGCTCAGGCTCAGCACATCACCAAAGATATTAAGTGGCCAGAAAATCAGATCAAGCCTTCCAAAGATGAATCTACAGCATGTGACTTCACGAAACCCCAGCATCCTCTTAGCAGCACCAATAAGAGAGAAGAACATTTCCAGGAAATAAATGGGACAGTATGCCAGCAGTCTCTCCTCAGCTGCGGTGGTCCCTGCTACAGATGAAACTGAGGTAGGGCAGAAAATACCAAGGAAAAAGAAGATCCAGGATTGTTCCTCCCAATTCTGCAAGTACTAGAATTACGATGAACTAGAAACTGTCCATCAACTCCCATAGATAAAATTTAAGCCCAAGAAAGCACCTAAGAGTTACAAGCTCATAGCAAAATGAGGCACAGAGCTGAGCTCTTACAAAGGCTAACTCTCCTTCACAATCCACAATGTAGAAAGGATACCAGCTATAGTCAAAGGTGCTCAGGGACTGGCCCGTTCCACTAACTTTGAGATTTCACTTTCCCCACGTCCTCCTTCTCCCCTTTCCAATTAGTGTTAAGAACTAGTCGGAGCATCCTGGAAGCCTAAGTCTAATTCACCCTGGGCACAGTGCACATATATCCCCAAGGAGGGGGCGGTTACAACCAACAACTAAATAAAATGAATAAAGTGTTTCTTCCTCCTCTCTCTGTCTGCCTGGCTGCCTACAGGCCTTCATTGCTGCCTGTACCTTTCCTTTAAAGAAAAAAAAAAAAAAAAAAAAAAACTAGTAATGATGACAGTATAATACAAGACTAAGGGGTCCCAGGAATAAATGATTAATCTTGAAAATAAAACTAAAAGAAAGCCTTCTACTGAAAGAATGAGACAATTTAATAAAATATAGGTTTTTCTTTAAAGTTCTTTAGATTAATGTACTACCTATGAAAAGCAATCAATGGAAATTTATTTTTAACACAAACTCTAAAGAAGTAATTTAGGGAAACAGAAGACTACCCAAAAAACACTTAACTTAATTAACCAGGAATTGGAGAATCACTAATTGCTTAGACAATTTAGAAGCTACATGCTTGCTTTTATGATGAAGCAAGCAGACTATTTTAACATATACTGGGGCATAAGCTAAGCTACAGCTGTTAACCCACACTGGTTTAATAGTTGGCCAGGTGAGAGTGGGATAAATGTAGCAATAGAGAAACTGAAATTTCTATTACATGCAATTCTATATGTCCTTTTTTTTTTAACCATTTCAACCCATTCTCAGACAAAACTTAGCCCAAAGTCCAGCATTTGGCAGTGTGCTGAATAAAATACTTGAATAATTTCACTGAATGAAGTAAGTCTGGCCCTACAACCATCCCTAACAGTAGTACAAAGAGGCCTGGTTGCCATAAACAGTCACCAGAGAGATTACTGGACATACTGGAAACATCCTGGTAGAAAATGTTATCACTCAGACCCAGCATTTATTCTCTGAGTGTTAGGATACTGACCACTCATATGATCTTATAACTCTCCTCTTGCCCTTGTACTAGTAAAATGAACTTCTTTGGATCAAGTTTCCTGTCCTGACTCCTTACACGTTCTAATCTCTGGTAAACACATATCAACTCAATGCTCTAAATTCTATCACCCCAATATCAAATATCAACAAATATATTATAGATCATTCGTATCACCTTGCATTCACAAAACATATTTTTAAGAAATGTTGGTTGGCATTCATCTCTAGACTACTCACAACTAAGTAAAAGAGACATTAGAGGCTTATTGCATCAACTGTATTAGTAACTTCTAGACAGCACACTTCTCAGCAAAGTGACAGATGAACCATGATTGTTCTAGAAAACAATAACTGAAATTTAGAAGGCAAAGAATCATACTCCCCCTTTTAAAGACATCTTTCTCTCCATTTATAATCTTCTCCTAACTCCTGACACAGGGATTAACTTGAAGAGAGAGTATTCCTAAGCAATAAATACATACTGAAAATATACTACCAAACTCTAATATTATCCCCCCCCACAACAAGTCTCGCTTAAAAACAATTACAATTTGAATGCCTTACCATCCTTATTAACAGCAGTGACTTTGGCTGGGTAAAAACGACAATCAGACCAGCAAGCAAGGACCTGCTCATTTATCTGAAATTCCTAAAAAGAAAATAAATAAAGATCCTGTTACCGATCCAACTTCACAGGACAAACACTATACCAGAATTTATTAAAAAAGGTTGGAATTGACAAGTGTGGGAAGGGGAGATGGCTACTGGGATGGAGAAAGGTTTCTGCTGTTCAGCTTTTGGATCAAAACTAAAGGCTGGACACAAGACTTCCCACATCCAGTGAGGCTTGGGAATGTGCAGTATAACACTGATGATAAAGTGGGTCTAAGAGCCCAGGACTGCCAGAAAACAAAAGCAGATAGAGGCTGGATGGAAAGAGACTACTTCATCTTGAGGGAAGCAGCATTCATGCCACTGAATTATACCCACACCTTCAAAAGGTCTTTTCCCAAAGGAAGCACCCACTCATCTTTAATATTTCATACTATTTTCCCAACACAGCTTATATATTAATATTTTGTAGAATAAATAAATAATAAGCAATCAAATTAGACAATAGTGAATGATCCTAAATTGCGGGTGTTAGCGGGTGGTATTGGTGAAGAGCTAGAGTTCAAGTTCCCTGGTCAAGGTCAGAATGAAAAACAGAATTCAGAGTAGAGACAGATCCAAAAGTAGCAAGATTTCTATAGATGTTTCAATGCCTGTTTAAAAAACTCAAAATTGGTACACCCTTGTAACTAGGCAGCTGAGGTGATTGGGGTGCAGGCCATGTAAAACCAAAAACAAGTTTGGGACCAAGGACCAGGGATAAAAAAAAAAATTAACACATCATTCTTCATTCCAAAGTCAGTGAAAGCAATAAGCTTTCCAGCACAGTGATAAAATTTAAAAAATAGGAATACAGTCCATCGAAGTTCTTCAAGGGCTTGACATGAGGTACCACAGTATTCCACAAGGAATGATTGCTTAATAAAAGATCAGACAAGTCTACCCTTGTGACTCAGGAGTTTGAGACAGCTAAGGTGGAAGCAGTATAAGGCCCAAGAACCTGGATTTGAGACCCAGGGCCAATGGTATTACTAAACTAATTAATATTAGACAGCAGATCAGCTTAATAATTTATCAAAGTGATAGAATAGCATAAATGAGAGATTAAGATCTCCATTCATCATAAATACAGTCTCAACCAAATTAATTCATGAGCTATCATGTCAATCACATTTAAACAGATAACAACTGGGATTCAAGGGCCCCAAGTGCCATGGACATCTCATAGCTGCAACTGCAGGCTTAAGAGAGGTTTGCTCCCCAGTTACTACTGACTTTCCATTGGAACAAGGGCTGTATCATAAACTGCTCAAAGACTGATCCAGTTCATTACAGAAAGTCCCAGTGTTCTTACTCACAGAAGATCCTTCCTCTTCATGTAAGCCCTCTTTCCTCAGTTGTATTTTCTCTAATGGGCGCAAATAAGGACTGTCCCAGCAGAACCATTCATCATAACGATGGTTCCAACGCTTGAAATGGATGAGCACTTTTCCTTCTTCGTAGTCAATGTCTTCTATGTGAGCTGGATACCTGAATCAGAAAAAAAAAAAATTGAAATGCCTTTAATGATCACCCAAAATATTCAAAACAGTATACTTCCAAACCTTTTCCCAAGGGAGCAGGTTACTGAAGCACTAAATAAAGACCACCATCTAAAGGTTCTGAGTAATTGTGTCAAATCACAAATTATGGAGGCTAGCAGACTTGGAGTTCAAATCCCATCTGGGGTATGCCCTGGTGAAGCAGCAGTTAGGTTAACTGCCTCCAAAGGAGCAAGTCACATAACCCTGATTTCAAGTCCCGGGTCCAGGGGGGAACAACCAGTGTGAACAACTACATTAAAAAAAATTAAAGATGCTTCTTAAAAAATAAATAACCCAACCTGGATATTCCTTAGTTTATAAACTATTAAATTAAACTTTCAGAGCCTGAGCTCCCTCATATAAAGTAGAACAAGGATACTCAACACACTGGATAGCAGGGCAAGTCAAATACAATGATATAAACACAAGACCTAAGCGAAAAGGAGGCAAGAGGTGAACACTCAACAACTAAATTATATTTTACGTGTGCTAATAAATTAGAATGATCATGCAAGCAGATTTTATAAGAGTCTTGACTGTGAGAATTTTTATTTGATATAGTGGAATATCATGTTTGCATGTCATGAAAAAGGAAGATGGTTCTATGTCATGATATGGGAAGCTCTCCCATGATAAACTAGCAAGGTACAATGCTATGTATAGTAAGCTATTATCTGATATTTTTAAGGTGAAAAAGGACACATATTCATACATGTTTATAAATGCATAAAATATCGGGAAGGATACACAAGAAACTAACAATGGTTACTTTCACAAATTTGATCAGTTCAATTGATGGGCTCTTTGAATCTCCATTCCACCCTCCTACTCTGAGAACTGGGAAAACCAACAACTACGAGTCTGTGACTCCCTTTACAATCAGTAACCAAGGAGATCGGTAGGTATGGAGGCAACTGTAATGGTCAGCCCCAGTACTTGAGGTGCCTTTCAAACTCTCATGTAATGCAAATCACCAGAGGATTTTGTTAAAATTCATATTCTGATTCAGTATGTGTCGCTGGGGCCTAAAAGTTTTATTAACAAGTTACAGATGATGCTGATGTGCTAGTCTGCAGTAGCAAGAATCTAATGTTTAATTACTAATTTCCTAAGTGTCAAGCAGCAGTGGTGGGTGGTGGCAGTGCCAATACTGACTTCTTGACCTCTAGACGATAGATCCAGTGTTAGGTCCTTCACATTGTGACTCTAAGGGCAACCCCTCAAGTTTCATTCCTCCTGCCTTTCCAAACATTTGTATGTACCTAATTTCTTGTGTTAAATTCTTTCATAGTTAAAGTATTCAGAGTGGTTCTATTTCCAGTATTTAAACCTGACTAATACAAGGGAAGGATTGGGTATGGGGACAGAAAGAGGCAATAATGAAAGGCTTTTTGCAGTGTACTTTTTAATGTCTTTTTAATTTTCAAGTGTGTAAATGTATTACTCATTTCAAAATAAATGGTTAAATAAATATTACAGATTTTTTTTTCTTAAATACACTTGTATTAATCAGATGACTATCCTAAATTGGGGAAGCTTAGATTCTACTAATATTTTCTCCCTACAATTTCAATTTGCACCATTTCCTTCCTTGCTTGTATCTAGCACCTAGTACAGTATTGTCCTAATTAATGAACAAGCCTGCTTCTGTTTATTTTGTCCTCTTCAATCCTTCACTAGTATCCTGTAAAGCAGTCTGCTTGGTGTTAATCTATCACAGTAAATGCACATACTGAGCATTCAACAAGTGCTCAAAAAAAATGAATTTTTTTACACTATCCTTCCCACAGGTCACATGTCCTGTCAGTTTTTCAAACCCAAGACTCTCAGGACTCCATCTACTCACTCCAATTTCAGTCACTCTCCCAAGTTCAGGTACCCATCCTTTTATTGTGGGTATTTCTCACACAGGACAGCCAAGGTATGCTTTTCAAATGCATACATTAATTGTTAAAAAAATATTAACAGAAAGAATAAACAGCCCTGAAACTGATCTCCCTACTCCAATCCAACTAACAACAGCTGCTATAAATACAAGATGTCTTGACAGCAGACTGGTGAATTGTGTAATCTGATGAACTGAGTAGTACGACTGCAAGAGGCAAAAAAAAGGATTCCCTAAAACAAGTCCTATCTATAATGGGGAGAAAGGCATGGACATCTCAATTACATACCTCTTGCCCTCTCAGTCTTTCAGCCTGTCAGAGACTAATGAGTCTGTCTAAAATAACACAAACCCACCCCTAACACACTCCTATTAAAAGCTCTGTCGCTAAGGGTTCATTATCTCTAGCAACAGCTTTCAAATACAGAACTCTGCACCAATGCAGGGAATTAATTTTTCACAGAACTAAATCTACTTAATTTACAGAACTTTCAAATCACATTCTTTCTTTTTGATGCTTAAACATACTTTCTAAATTAAAACAATAATTGTTTTTAATCCCCTAATATTAGGCAGTCATTAAAAAGAATGAGGTAGCTCTATGTTCTGATTTTTTTTAAATCTCTATGAAAAGTGGGTACAGGGGGACTCAAAATGCAAAAATGTATCGAATGCACGATCATTTGGGGCAGGGGAAAGAGCCAATACATTCATACCTGTTTTTAAATGCGTGGGCTATCTCTGGAAGGATGATCAAGCAATTCGGCTTGCCTCTTGGGAGGGGAACTGGATAGTTAAGGAACTGGAGAGGAAGTATGAAACTTATTTTATTCAATATATATCTTTGTGTATGTTTTGAATGTTGTACCATGAGCATGTATTAACTACAAAAATTATATAATTATAGTTATTTTAAATTTTCTTATTTTGTAAAATAAAAAGTTGACAACTTCAGGACAAACCTCGAGTTCTTTTAAATTTGCACTGGTTAGTGCCTTCTAAAAGTCTGCTAAGTCTGCATCCACAGAATCAACTCCAAATTCCCAGGCTTAGCAACTCTACCATACCTACTCTGGTTTTAAAGGCTCTCGTGCCCTCAGCTGGCCTAAAGCATCTTCCTCACTCAAAAATCTTCAGAGGACACAGACATCCATCCCGGTGTCTGCAGACTTACAAACCCCTTCATGAGGCTCAAAGTAACCAAGGAGTCAGCAACAGTAATCAAGGAAAAAGTGGTTCTCCCATCTTCTCTAAAGTGTGACAAGGATGCAAGTCACTCAAAGGAGAGAAGGAAACTCGATTGGATTTCAGGGGGAAAGGGAGGTGAGGCAGTCAAGGCCATCTTAGAGATAAACCCAGTAAGACTTAGTTGATCACAATTGCTAGCTGCCTTAGGGACAGCTCAGCTTCATCAGTTAACAGAACGTTATTCTGTGATTTTGATCTGACCCATCAACTTCAGGTCTTGGAAAGGATTCTGGAAATGTGTTCTGGCCCTATTCCTTGAGAACAACCAGACATGATACAATTAAGCTTTAAAACTGTTAACACAGAATCACATTACTGATAATCAACTGATTTTTACTTACAAAAATAGCAATTTTATCTGGCTCAACATAAATATTTGGACAACCAAGAGGGGAGCTGGAGAAGATGCGGAAAGGTTAATAAAAGAGGAGATGTGAAGCAAATCTATATACACAGAAAAAAAGAGAGTTTCCAGTTTCAACATGTAACTTAACAGCTACTTTCCAAACTAACATTCTAACATTGCATCTAAGAGTCACATCTCTTTTTTTTTTTTTTTTCTTTCCTTACTTGCCTCTTTCTTTCTCTCTCTCTTTTTTTTAAATGAAGGTGAATAGGTAGGTAAACAGGCAGGAACAGAGAGGAGGAAGCAGCACTTCATTTTTATTTAGATGTTCACAATGGTTTTTTTCTCAGGACTCCAACCCAGGGGTATGCAGTTTGGGTTCCTCTGGAGGTGAGTGATCTAACTGCTACTCCACCAGGATCTACCAGGAGTCACATTTCTAATGAATATAGTAAAAAAACAAAAAAAAGAAAGAAAGAAAAAGAGAGAGAGCATACAGGCACACCCTAGTGACCTAGTAGATAAAGCCACCAAACACAGTCCACATGCATCCCAAGGACCCAGGTTTGACATGAGGTTGGGGGAGGGGGGAACACGACACAGTAAAGATGAGCCACTAAATAAAATAAGTAAATAAGTGTTTCTTCCTCCTCCCTCTTCCTGCCTGCCTGCCAACTCACATTTATTCCCGCCTGTACCTTTCCTTTGGGGGAAAAAGAAAAAAGAGCAGATGTTACCAAATGACAACAAAAATTAACTCTGGGGAGGAGACAGAGATTAGAAATGATTAAGAAATGTGTGCTTATAGTTTGAATTTTTACAAAGATTTAGTCATGTAACACTTGTATAGGTAAAAATAAATGTCTTTTTTTTTATAAACAAAGGTGCTGGCAGGAATGAAGGTAGGCAGAGAGAGTAGGAAGAAACACTTTATCTTTATTTAGTTGTTCACACTGGTTGTTCTCTCCAGCTACAGGTCTTGTTAAACAGGGGACCTTGGGATGTATTTGGGACTGTTTCAGAGTATACTAGACTGCTAGGCCACCAGGGTGTGCCCCCAAAAAACCTTTCATAAGGTCTTGAAAGTACATAATGGGCAGATGTCAGAATGACAGTTATCAAATTGGAACAGATACATGCACAAGTATTGTGGTCACCGTGACAAATTTATTAATCATAAAATAACTTTCCTCCAAAGACCAACAAAGTATCAAAAACTCATATTTATCAAAAAATTCAACTTGGAAAGAAAAGGTTACTAGGATGAATTTCTTTTAAGCAAGTGGGAGAGCTGGTCACTAAGTCAAGCAAGAAGCCACAGAAAGCCAGTGTAGCCAATCAAATACAAAGGACAAGAAGAAGGGACAAAAATTTGAGGCAGAAAAATTCATCAATTCCACAGACATTTTCTGAGTATCTCCTCTGGGCCAGGAAGAGCACCAGGATTTGGAAATGCAGAGCCAAATTTATGAAGATGTGTGGCCATAGCAGCTGACAGAGGAGACATATTCTGTGTTACAAGACATACTGGGCCTTTGCTTCCTCAGATATACCACGTACCTTCCCGTGCCCAGTCTGCTCCCTTTTCCTGAAACACTTCCCCTTGCCCACTCTTCCAAGTCAAGCCCCGTCCTCCTGCAGCCTCAGAGTCCCTGACTACATCTCAATAGCCTCCATCTCCTTCCAGTCCATGTCGGTTTAACCCCATCTGTAATTATTTCTTTTGTTAATGTTTGCTGATTTATGTTTATGGTCTGCTTCCCTAGGACACTAGATACCCTTAAAAGCATCTATCTCTTATTCACTGTAGAATCCTCAGAGGAATAAACATGTGCCGATATGTACAAATCGTTCTAATAAAGTGTCACATGTGCAAAACAGAGGATTATTTTAGAGTACAGAGGAGCACACGTCAGTGGTAGGGCAGAGGGTGAAAGAAAAGGGCTGAGGAAGGACCACAATATAATACTTTATATTAACTCTAATATAAAGTAGACACTAGATTTCAGCTCTGAGAGAGGAGCAGGCATTTTGCAAGAGGCCAAGAAGACAGTGAGGCTGGAAAATGTTTCTGAGGGAGGGTGCAATGTGAGTAAATCAACATAGGTACAGATGAAGGAAGGCACAAAAGAAGACAAAGTTTAGGAAACATAAAGTGAAAAACGATACAGCAACTCTACGTAGAAAGCTATGCAAGATGCTCATACATTCCCTACCTATTGTACAGATGGGAAGTTGGGCCTAATGAGTGATTTCTAACAGCATTTCCATGGGCCACTGGATATTGATTAACACAATGGGCAGTCCACAAAATCCCTATGAAAAGTGTTTCATTGTGCTTTTCCATAATCTGCGCCAACTTTATCTTCCTAGGTGAGGTGGCCACAGTGGTTCACAAGGGAGTTTTAAAGACATGTAAAGGGTTAAAAGGAACTAATCCAGAGGACCACCATATAATCAAGAACGATTAAAGAACTTTAGTATAATTGTGTTTGTAATTAACCTGACACTATATGAGCACTCACAGAAGGTAGGTGAAGTAACTAAAAGTATGTTTGGTAATTTGATACTTCTTCCTTCAAAGAGAAGAGCCTGATTAACCCCTCCTTAAATCTGGCTTTGTTTCTAACAAATCAAATGTGATGGGAAGTAATGGTGACAGACTTCAAGTCTGGGTCATCAGAAACACTATTGCAATACCATTCTGGGTATATGTACAAAAGAACTTAAAGCAGGAAGGCAAATATCTGCACGCCAATGCTATAACAACATTAATCACAACTGCAAAAAAATGGAGGCGACCCAAGTGTCCACTGACAGATGAATGGTTAAAGAAGAGGTGATACAACCATGTGTCACTTAGAGATAGGGATTCATTCTGAGAAATTCATTCTTGGACAATCTCACAGCAATAGGAGCATCACAGGGTTATTACACAAACCTAGAGGTAGAGCCTAATTAGACATCAAGGCTCTATGGTAGAACCTATGGACTAAGATGGTATACAAGGTTTGTCACCGACCAAAACATCACATTACTCTATATCCAAACAATGAATAAAATACTATTTACTCCTTAAAAAGGAAAGAAATTCCGATAGAAAACAATGAACCATGAAAACATGCTAAGTGAAATAAGTCAGTCACAAAAGGTCAATACCAGTGCTTCTGGTGGCTCAAGTGCTAAGTCTGTGGCTGGGGCAAGGACCACATAAAGTCCAAGGACCCAGTTTGAGGTCCAGAGCCAGGGAGAACAACCAAAACAAATGTAAGCACTTCCTTCTCCTCTGCCTTCCTTCCAAATGCTTCTTCCTCCACCACTCATTTCATCTCCTTACAGAAAAAAAAGATACCATATATCATATATTCTGGTATTCTCTATTATTATTCTCTCTTGACGTTTCTGAGATATCTAGAGTATTCAAATGCACAGAGACAGATGAATGGTAGTTACTCCGAGTTGGGGGAGGAAAGAATAGGCAGTTATTTTTAATGGGTATAGAGTTTTAGTCCAGGAAGATGAAGAAGTTTTGGATGGTGGTAATAAGTTACACAATAATCAATGTACTTAATGCCACTGAACTATACACTTTAAAATGGGTAAAATGTTAAACTTCACGTTATGTATATTTTAACATACACATATACAAAGCACTGCTGCTTTGACCTTGCATTCTCTTAGATTTATCATTCTGTGGGAAGCCATGTGCTTTATCATGAGAACATTTAGGTACCCCATGGGGAGGTTCATGTGGCAAGAAACTGAGGTCTCCTTCCAGCTACCAGCAATAACTTGCCAGTGGCATGAGTGAGTTACCTTGAACCGAAACCTCAAGAGACACCATGCCAGACCCTCTGCTATTCTGCTCTGAATTTATGACCCACAGACACAGAGAGGATAACAAATGTGTATGTTGCTTTTGGTCCCTAAATTCTGATACATTTTTGTTAAGTGGAAATAAATAACATAGTAGCATTTTGCTAGGATGCTGTGATTTCTAAAAGTGGGGTTCATAGATAGTGTGCAGGTTAGTAAGCACCAGTCCTTGCTTGCAAGTGTGAGCAACACTGTCCTAAACTGCCAGATACGCTGACCTCTCAGGGTCCACCAAATGCATTTTATGGTAGTTATCTCGGTTTAACAAAAACAAAAATAACAAAGTAGAGAAAATTCCACCAAGTTCTGGCAAAAATACAAAACAACTAGAATTCGCATACATTTCTCGGTGGAAATACAAATGGAATAATCACACAAGAAAACAGTTTGGCAGTTTGTCATAAAGTTAAACATATACTTCACATCAACTCAACAATCCCACTCAAGAAAAATGAAAACTTATGTTCTCACATAACCTATATGTAAATGTGTTCATATGTATCAAAAACTATGAACTTATATCTTTAAACAGGTAATTGGATAACCTATGGTACATGCATACAATGGAATTCTATTCAGCAACAAAAGGAACAAATTATTGATTCATGAAAAATATGTATAAATTTCAAGTGCATTATAAGTGAAAGAAGTCAAACTTAAAAGGCTGCATACTGTATGATTCAATTTTTTGACATTCCGGAAAAATTAAAATTATACAGACAGAACAAATCAGTGGATGACAATGGCTAGAGGCAGCAGGAGGGACTGACTACAAAGGGATAGAAGAAAATTTTGTGAGGTGGTGTTTTATATCTTGATTACAGTGGTACCCAGTAACTATATGAGTTTGACAAATCTCATAAAACTACTGAGAAGAACTTTCCTTGACCCACCAGCATCACAAGACTGAAGTAACTGAAACACTTTTTCCCTTTGTTCCCTCATGGTTTTCCTCCTTCTTCAACAGTCACTCCCCTGCCCAGTCTCTTTTGCTGGTTCTTCTTCATCTGCTAATAACTAAAGACTGGGAGGCTCCAGGACTGTCTTCTTTTTTATCTATACTAACTTCCCAGATCCACACTGCCCAATAAAACCTTCTTGAGGGAAATTTTCTACGTTTCTGCTCTCCAATCTCCACTCTTTTGTATTTCCAGTGGCTATTAAGCTGGAAATGTGCACAGAGTGGCTGAAAAACTGAATTTTTAATTGTATGTAAACAGCTATCTGTTACTAGTGGCTACCGTTTCAGATTGAGCAGTCTTAGATGAACTCATCCAGTCACATGGCCTTAAGTCCCACATAACTGCAAGATACAACTGATAGAAACCGCTATCCGAAATAAAGAACTCTTAAAACTCAACAAGATAGTAGACACCTCACCAAAGAAAATATAAAGACAGCAAATAAGCATATGAAAATGTATTCACATCACACTTCATTAAGGAATCACAAATTTAAACAATGAGACACGACTACCCACCTAGTAGAATGACCAAAACCCAAAATACTGACATTACCAAATGCTGGCAATGATGCAGAACAACAGAAACTCTCATTCACAAGTGGTAGGAATTCAGACTAGTACTGCTACTTTGCAAGACAATTTGGTGGCTCTTTACTGCATTAAACATATTATACTTCTTATGTAACTAAACATACTTACCACAAGAATCAGCCGACACAATTCTTAGTATTTACCCAAATGAGTTAAAACCTATATCCAAATAAAGTCCTGCACAGATATTTACAGCAGTTTTATTCATAACTGCCAAAACTTGGAAGAGATCCAGATGTCCTACAGTCGGTGAAAGAATAAATAAGTTGTGGTACATCCTGACAATGGAATATTATTTGGCACTAAAAAGGTATAAGCTAGCAACTATGAAAAGATATGAAAAAAACTTTAAATGCTGGTATACCCTGGTGGAGTAGCAATTTAGTCAGCCACCTCTGGCCAAAGCACAGTCCACACACATCCTAAGGACCTGGGTTGGCATCCCAGGCCAGGGAGAACAATCAAGATATACAACTAAATAAAAATAAATAAAATGCTTCTTTCTCTTCTCTCCTCCTGCCTGCCTGCCTACTCGCCTTCATTCCTACCTACATCTTTCCTTAAAAAAAAAAGGAAAAATCTTTAATTTGTATTACTAAGCAAAAGAAGCTAAAAAAGATACATACTGTTATGTCTGTTCAATTATGAGATACTACAGAAAAGGCAAAATTATAGAAAATAAAAGATCAATGGTTGCCAGAGGCTAGGAAACAGAAAGGGATGAACAGTTTAGTTTGTAAAGCATAGGAATTTCAAAGGCAATGAAACTATTCTGTATGATACTATATGATGAATACATCTGTCAAAACTCGTAAAGTGAATCCTAATATAAACTATAGACTTAGGATGATAATGATATGTCAATGTAAATTACGATTATAACAAATGTACCACTCTGTGGGGGATGTTGATAGTGGAACAGGCTATCCATACATGGGGGCAAGGGACAGGAACGTCTTGTACTTGGTTTCATTTTGCTGTGAAGCTAAAACCGCTCAAAAATAAATAAATAAATAAAATAAATAAAAAAATTTTAATCCCTCATTACCAACTCCCAAATTTCTCTAACCCAGGGCTCGGACCAGAACACTTGGTTCAGTTATTCAACCTTCTACTCAATATCCCCATTGGTTATCTAAAAGAAATCATATTTCATATTTAACATTTCTAAAACCAAACTGCTGATTTCTCCCAATTCAGCAAATGGTCTACCAGTCATATTAAACCAAAAGCCCGTGGTGTCGATGTGACTCTTCTCTGTCTCTCACAACATCATTAGCAAATCTGTCAGCTGTACCTTCAAAAAGACCCAGATTCTGGTCACTTCTCATCTCTACTGCTGCTTTTTAGTTCAAGCAAATAAGATCTTTAATTCAAACTACTAAACAAGACTCCATACTGTTCCCCATTTCTGCCCATGCCTGCCAACATATATTCTACACACAATAACCACAGTCATTTTTAATAACTGAAATCAGATAACATCACTTCCCTCTCTGTGACTGCCTGCTACATTCAGAATAAAGTCCAAACTCCATGACTGATCAGTCTGGCCCTGCTCATCTTTTTGGACTCATTTACCTCTGGCCTCTCACTCCTTACCCCCCGCTTGTGTGCCTTGGTTGACTCTGCTTGAAACCCTCTTCTCATAGCTTTCTACCTGTCACCTATTCTCTCACTTCAGATGTCTACTCAAATGTCTCCTTGTTAGATAGAACACCCAGTATATTAAAAAAGCACTTCTTGTAGACACGCAATGTCAATCTCTGTCCACTACTAATACTTGTTCCTCTTCTTAGGATTTATTACCACCTAATCCTACATGTATTGATCTGTTTATGATATATCTACTCCCACTGGACTGCCATTTCCTTAAGGATCATGGACCATGCCTGTCCTAATGACTATACCTCTAGCATCTAGCATTGAATGAATGCTTTGACATCAAGTCTTCTAAAAGGCTTTCCACTAAATTAATTGTTCTTCCCAGGGGTCTGTGGATGAACTCTATACAAAATTTATACATAAATATCTTTACAATATAACTAATTAATTTCAGGGACTTTACTCCCTACTCTAGGTATAGGGCATAGAATGTGGAGTGTAGCCATGCTCCAAAGTCAAACTATTTGGATTCAAATCCCAAATCCACCATTTACTAGTTGTACAGCATTGGGCAACTTATTTGTCCACTGCACCTTTATTTCTTCACACATAAAACAGGAATAACAGAAGTACCCACTTCATGCTGTGAGGATTAAATGGGGAACAATACGTAAAAATCACTCGACTTGTGTCTAGCACAGAGTAAGTGACTCAATAAATATGAGCTATCAGCAAAGACATAGCATGAGAATATATGATAAACAATCCTTGGCTAATAATGCTAATAGCCAAACCCAAATACACCACTGGCCTCTAAATTTCTTGAAGTCCTTCTATGACTTTCTTTCATTCCACAGCACCAAGCATAACTGTCTGACTCAGAGCAGATACATACACATGTAAAGTTCAGAAATTACAAGTTACTTCAAAAAAAAAAAGAAGGAAGAAAGAAAAGATGTCACAAGAAGAGGTATGAACCAGGAACTCAGATTTGATCAGTGTAAATAATCTGAAGAGAAAAAAAAAGAATAAAGCAACAACATTATGAAACTCAGATTTTAAAATCCTTTATACAAGAAAAAGAAAGAGATCATGATCAACTTAAATGAAAACAAATTAGTGGAAACATGCCAAAGAGTCAGAAAAGCAACAGACAGAGTTTTTTCACTGCTCAGAGCAAGAACAGGGAAGGCAGGCCTACTGTGCAGAGCAGATGGTGAGCGCTGACAAATGACAGGAAGAAGGCGGAAGGCAGCAGAACAAGTGGCTTCCATTCTATACACCACGCATCAGTGCTAGGAGACTGCAGCCTCACACATGAGACAGTTCTTTCATCTACACACCCGGAGGCAGACAGGGCAGGCAGGACACTCCTTCTATAGCATAAAAAGTGGTTATGTAGAAAGTTCACCCCAAATTGGTATGTCCAAAATTAGAACATGGATTCTTACCAATATTCCACAGTCTGGTGAGAATAAAACTGTTCTGAGTACTAATGATCTCCATGGAAAATTTAAATCTGAATTTTATGAACTCTCCTCTAAAAAAAAAAAAAAAAAAATTAACTCCTAATTCATAATTTTTTTTTTTGGATCCTGAAATTTAAGAAAAGCTGGACTGGGCAAGCCCTGTCGCTCAGGCAGCTGAGATGGTCGGGGTATGAACCATGTAAAGCCCGAGGACCTGAGTTCACAACCAAGGGCTGGGGAAAGGGAAGGGGTCCATATGTCAAGATAAACAAAAATGCTTCTCCCTCTCCCTGCCGCCCTCCTTCCTTTCTCTCTTTAAAAAAGAAAGGCACTGTGTGCCCTAGTGGCCTAGAGGATAAGGTTACCAGACATAGTCCATATATATCCCACAGACCCAGCACCTTGGGGGTACAATCAAGATGAACAACTAAATAAATAAACGTTTAAAAAGCAAGCAAGCAAGCAGGCACATCCTGGTAGCCTATGGTTTTAAGCTCACTGACTACAGTCCACATACATCCCCAAGGTCCCCGTTTAGTGACCTGGGGTCTAGAGAAACCACTAAGACAAACAAATAACTAAAATGCTTCTTCCAGTACGCCCTAGTGGAGTAGTAATTTGGTCTACTGCCTCCAGCCTAAGTGTAGTCCACATACATGCCAAGAATCAAGGTTTGCGTCCCAAGCCAGGGAGAACAACCAAGATGCACAACTAAATAAAAATAAATAAAATGTTTCTTCCTCTTCTCTCTTCCTGCCTGCCTGTCTACTCCCTTTTATTATCTGACTGTACCTTTGCTTCCTAAAAACAGAAAAAAATAAAAAAGCTGAGCTGAATGTTATACAAATAATTCTGGTAAGGTACACTGGTAAGCAGAACTTAGCTGAGTCTTAGATTCATCACCAATTAATTTGTTACCATGGGCAAGCTGTTTTACCTCTGAACCTCATTAAGGGTTAAATGAAATAGTTCACATAAAGCAATTAAAGCAATTAGCATGGTATCTAACACAGAGTAAATATTTGATAAATGTTCATTGAAATATAATATATGCAGTATACAAAGCTAAGAGAAAAAAAGTCAGGCTTCTAAATAAGCAATACGAAGCAAAAGAAATCAAAGGTACAGACCTGCTATAAATATGAAAGCATTAATGCAGAGAGACCCAGCCAAGGTCACATTTATGTTTCCATACTCTTCTACTGTCCCCCTTTTCAAGTCTGCTTGCTTTTTATAAGTAGCAGAAAATAAAAAAAATATGGAAGAACCCCAGAAAAACATCACCAGGGAAGAAAACCAGCTGAGAAGTATGGTCAGACTTTGGAGTCAACAGGGGTTCAAATCCCAGCTCTACTACTCACCAGCCCTGAAATTTAGGACTAAAAACTTTCACCTCTATAAGCCTCATTTATAAAATCAAAACAACAAACAGCCTCATAGCTTGTGAGAAGATATATAAAGAAACTGCATATAGAGAGCATGGCAGAGTCAGCCCTTTACATAACTGCTGTTTAAACCTGTAATATTAAAAAAAAAAAAACTTGCTCTCAAGTAGTCAACCCAGAAAAATGTTTTCCTACAATCATTTAGAACTCAGTCCACAGTATTGTACTGAGTACCTACTATGTGTGAGGTAATTTTGAGACACTGGAGGTTTATCCATCACTGAGCCCCGAGGCTATCTATCAAGGCACCTGTGGCTGCCTTGAAACCACACCTCTCCCATCCTTACTAAGGGGCTAGTCTAACTGACCCCAGCTGCAGGGCTCTAAACCCCTGCCACTCCAATGTCATGTCTTCCCAAGGGCTGCTGTTAGCCAAAGACTAAAAGACAGTGGAGGCACCAAGACTGGACTCTTCCTGGGAGACAAGACTCTGGACAGCAACTTTGGCTTAAGGACTCCCCACCTCCTCTGTCAAAACTTTCTGAGAACTGAACTGCAGTAAGACCACCTATCTTCATTCTCTCCTCCACAGGAGTCAGACATGCCAGGCAGTGTGATGGCTCTCCTAGCCTCTCAGCTCCCTCCCCATTACCTCCTATAGGTAGGTTTCCCTGTATCAACTGCACTATTTCTTGGTGAACAATCTAACACTCCAGTCCTCACTAAACTTGTATTCTAGTGATGAAGACAGATAACCAAGTAAACAAAATAATCAAATGATTATAGACTACCAAAGGTATTCTATGAGAGAATTCTTTAGGTGATGAAATTGTTCTGTATCCTGTTAAGTGGTGATGTTTACAAGAATGTATACATGTGTTAAAAATCAAAAGCATGTACATTCCAAAACAGGAAATTTTACTGTAAATATATTTTAAAATATTGTAAATGTATAAATAAAAGTATATTTATCCTCCCGAGGTTCCTGAGGTTCACTCTGGGGATCCTGTCTACTCCACCTTGTAGGAGCTGAGAGCTGAATGTCCCTCTTCCAAGTCTAACCATGCAGACATCTTGCTCATCAATTTACAGTATGCTGGAGAAGTGGGTAAAAAAAATTTAAAGGAAAGATGCAGAAACAAAGGCTAGTAAGAAGCCAGCAGGAAGAGAGAGGAGTAAGAAGCACTTTATTTATTTTCATTTAGTTTTTCACACTCAGTTGCGAGTCTCCCCCTCCCCATCCCCTACCCCATCCAGTACACGGACGCAGGTGTACAAGGCCTATGCTCCTTTGGAGGCCACTGACCTAACCATTACTCCACTAGGGTGGGCCAGAGTGGAAATTATTGATGACCAAACAGAAGCCCCTCATCCCCTAGCTTCACTCAATGTGAGTAAGTGTGTCAGTAAAGCACAGGCAGATAAGGAAGAGCAACCAAGCCAGGTCTAGCAATCATCATCAGTGTCTCCCTGGAGGGCCAGTAGCTCTTACAAACCAATCACAAGACCATTACAGACTGTAAACAGCAAGGAAAAAACACTGCAGTCATGGAAGAAGTTTTTATTATACCCTCATATCAAGTGGAAAATTATAAAGGCAAAGAGAGGAGTACACGGAGCCACGTGAGCAAACTAGTTAAAAAACATTTCAGAGACATGGAAAGTCAAAAGATACTGCCATGTTCACATGCCCTGTGATCCTGAGTCCACATGCATGGAGGACTCGCCAGCATCCAGCCAAGGAGGTTGTGGCGGCTTCAAGGAAGGTGGGCCAGGGCAGGGAAGGGATCCTGTATTTCTTGTCTGGCGCTTGTTACCAAAGGGTCAGCATTTCCAAATCTCAGATTTGAACAAACAAAACACCCAACATAAAAAGAACAAGAGAATAATTGTTTTAAAGACGTATATTGTAATAGTATATTAAAAAAGGAACTCACATTATTTAATTTAGAATCCTACGTAATGTATGGCATAAAATATAACTTATCCTTAAAGGATTGTAAAGTCAAGAAAATCTTAAACTTTACTCCGACCATTTGCTAGAAACAATATTGATATTATAACTTTGAAATTATTTTGTGTCTATATAAGATAAGGTAAATTGGTAAATATGTATTAGAGTGATTAGTAACAAAGATTTTCAACATGAGAAAAGCAAAAATAAAAATACAGATTCCAAAATGTTAAATTTAACTTTGAAGTATCAAAATGAATGAACTCACAATTTTTCAAAAACTTTCTTGGTTCTAGTCACTAAAAAGTCCTAAAAGCAATGACATTCTATTAACAATAAACAGACCCAGTGCCCAGAGCTTAATTTAATTTCTAAATACCACTTCCTACAAAAAAGAACCAGACGTTCTTGGAGAAACGGCTGACTCCAGGATCTAAAGAAAAATATGTGCATGATAAATCTGGGGCTTTTAGTGGTGCTAGAAAAAAAGAAAAATAAATGTTCAAGGACTAACAAGAGTGTGTCAAAAGAACAAAGAAAACAGTTCACAGGGCCTCCCACTGGCCAAATTAGGGATAATTTTAGCACCAAAGAGAATAATGAATGTAACTGACTGCAACCCCACATTGAATAATCTGAGTCATTGTTGATCCTTAAAAAAAGAGAAGAAAAAAATAAGCTCTTCTTACAGAAGAACGTCAGTTAATGAAACAGACAGAATGACAAGTAGAAAACCATCATTCTCCCACCACCAGTGTAATAACTGATTCAGGCAAAGATAATGACTGGATGCTAAATTCATTAGTTAAATAGAATGGAGTAATAAGATACTGACATGTATCAAAGCATCCTCGCAAGTTATTTACTACTTTCACAGGGGAAAATATACTTTTATCACAGTGAGAGATGGCAGTCATAACCTTAGCCAAGTGATACACAAAAGTTTGTATCCCCTGACGAGACGCCATATCAAACACACAGCATCACTACAAAAACAGTACAAGAAATCATTTAATCAGGATCTAGATCTAGCTTAAAGGAAATATAAGGGAATATAAGAAACAAGATATAGATTCCCCATGAGAAAATAACGTGACCAACATAAAATATGGAAACATGCTACAAAATAACTATTCAGAAATCGTAAAAATAACTAATGCCATAAAGGAGAGAAAAGTGGGATGGGAAACAGGATTTTTGTGCAATAAAGGAACAAAAGAGACATAAAAACAAAAATGTAGTGTATGTACCTTGACTGGATCTCGGTTTGGAGAAGACATTTTTGGAACAACAAGAAAATCTGAACATAGTCTGGAAGTTCAATATATAATTATTGCTACTATGATTACGTTATAATTTTGTGATTTATAAGAATTATTTATTTGGTCATTCTAAGTACCAAAACAGATCTCTCATATATATTTGATCTTCATTCACAGTCCTGGTTCACAGTGCCCCAAACCCTTGGAATTTCCTGAGTGATGACCATGTCTTTTGGTCCATGAAATGACTTTTGGAAGCGCCCAAGGATGTGGACTGACTATCAGTAGAAACAACCATGCAAGCAAAGGGTTGGCACTTCCTGTCCAGCTCCATGATCTACAGGGGAGAGAGAATCTGGAGGTGGAGTTCAATTGCCAATGGCCAGTTGTTTTATTTGGGGTTTTCTGTTTGTTTTTTAAGAGGAAGGAAGCAGGCAAAAGAAAAAGCAAATAGGCAGGAAGGCAGGCAGGCAGGCAGAAAGAGGATTTTTTATTTAGTTGTATATTTTGTTGTTCCCCCTAAGCCAGGTCACAAACTTGTGTCCTTGGGTTTTATATGAACTATGCCAGAGCTGCAGAGTTAACCCCTGAGCCACCAGGGCATGCCTAATGGGCAGTGATTTAATCAATTATGCCTCAGTAAACCAGCTTTCATAAAAACCCAACAGGACCAGTTCTAAGAGTTTCTGGGTTGATGAACTTGTAAAAGTTTTAGGAGAATAACAAGCCTGGAAAAGGCAGGCTTTTCCCCTACCTTTTCTCCATATGTTGCCCTATGCACCTCTTCCATCTGGCTGTTCTAGAGTTATATTCCTTTATAACAAACCAGTGACCTAATAAGCAAATTATTTCTCTGAGTTCTGTGGAACTTCTCTAGCAAATTAATCAAACCTCAGAACAGAGTAATGGGAATCTCCTATGAGTCAGTCAGAAGCACTTGGCTTGCAACTGGCTTCTGAAGCCTGAGGAGGAGGTGCTGGGAACTTCCAGTGTACAGCTGGTTGGTCAGAACCACAGGTGGACTTGTGAATGGTGTCTCAAGTGGAGGGCAGTCTTGGAAAACTGAGACCTTGTCATAGATAATATAGATAATGTTAGAACTGAACAGTTGAAAATTAAGTTGAATTCTTGGACCCCCTGCTGATGCCTGAGAATGCTAACGTGGAGAAACCTTCACACATACCTATGTAGAAATTGATCTCAGAAATCCTTTCAACAATATATAAAGCAAATGGGATAATCATGTTAACAGTTGGTTAATACAAGTAGAAGTCACAGTGCTCATCATACCATTCTCTCGACTTTTCATGATGCTTGAAAATTTCACAATATAAAACTGAAACTCATTTACTTCAGGATCCCAAAATTAAGAACAAATAATCCAAGGATTCAGAGTGAAAAGTCAATAGGAAATAATAAGTGATGAAGAGCTAGTCCCTAAACCCCACACATGGCACACACGGTATGTGGCTCCACCTTGCAGATGCTAATTATTGCAATGTTAATAATGTCAGGGTGAAAACACAACCACTTCCAACCTAAAGATAATACAATAAATCCTCCATTATTTTTGTCAACCATATTCAAAGTCTAAGACCTAAGCAAACAATTAAATATTCAGTCCTCAACATTAGGAATTTTGGTAAACATTATTAGAAAGTGTTTTTCAGTGATTTTTAAAATTTAGGAGTCAGGAACATTAAGACACTCTGGAGAATTATGGTATTTCAGAGAGACAATGGACTCACATTTATATGGGTTCAAAGCCCAATCCTACTACCTTTGTGTGAGCACAAGAAAATGACTTTATATCTCTGAGTCTCCTTTTTCTCACCAGTAAAATCAGCAGAACAATGACACCCATTCTATGGAACTGTTAACTGGGAAAGTTGCGATCATCCATAAAGCACATGACAAATGTGTGTTCAAATGTCTATCATTTCCATAAATGATAGAAATATTTTATTTAACAATTTTGGCTTTATTTTTGAACTATCATCTCAAAGTCCACATGTTGAACTTGGTTAACATCAACAACCAACTCACAACAATATTCCTACACACCACCAATAACCACAGAAAATGGAAAAGATCAATTCACAGAAGCAACAAGGAATAAATTTAATAGATGATATGTAAGTTATATATGGAAGCGATAAAAATTACTGAAATTCAAAAAGGAAAACGTGAATAAATGCAAAGAAAATATTTTCATAGATAAAAATCACAAAAATGTCAAAATTCATTATAAATTCAATACAACTTATTTCAAAACTCTAACAGCATTTTTCATGAAACTTAACAATATAAAAATTCAAATAAAAAAGTAAAGGCCTACAAATATAAAATAAAACACAAAGAGGTGAAATCTGTCAATAAAATATCAAGACTTATTTTAAAGCAGTATTAGTTAATATGTTATTAGCACAAGAGTAAACGTAAATCAGTGAAATACAAGAGCTCAGAACAAACCCATATTATAGGACTTGATATGATAAGATATAGATATAGTACTGGATATCAGTGGGGAAAAGATGAACTATCTTATAGATGCTGTTGGGGCAATTAATTATTCATATGATGAATTTAAAAAAAAAGAGCTATCAAGTCATCCCCATATGTAAAATCAGTTCCAGGTAGATTAAAGACATAAATGTGAAAAACAAAACTTTAAAATTTTTAGGAAGAATATTTTTAAACTGACAGGGAAAACTTTCATATATAAATCACAAAAAGCAAAAAGCAAACAGTTTGCTCATTTTTCTTAAATTTGAAATTTTAAACTTACATTGCCTTGAAAGATACCATAAATAAGTTGATACCATAAACAAGCTGCAGACTGGTAGAAGACTTCTGCAACACAAACTGACAAAGAACTGGAATCCATAATATATTATTAAACATTTAAAAATCACTAAGACAAACAATCCAATAGGAAAATAGTCAAGAGCAAGACAAAGAACACACAAATTAGAAGATGAGAAATAAGAGCAGCCTCTTGAGAAATAAAGACAACACAAAATAAGCAATAAAGTTTTATAACCAAAAGATTGGCAAAACTATAAATGTCAAAGGCAAGGGTTTTAACTGTGGAAAACAGGTAATTTTATGTACGACTGATGGGAGTAGAATTTAGCAGAAGCATTTTGGAAAGTTTGGCATTTCTAGTAAAAATGAAAATGTGTATGTCCTATCACTCAACAAATTCACTAGAGCTGTTATCAAACTGTAGTTCATGACCCATTAAGATTATAAAATTAACACTTCTTGACCACTATTTTTGTGTGTATGTACACACAACAAAGAAGAAAAACATTAAAGTGTGTAATATATGTACTAAATACTATTTCACAAAATGTTTGCTTTGGTTAAATTTGTGTCTACAGGCACGCCCTGATGGAGCAGAGGTTTGGTCTGCCACCTCTGACCAAGTGCAGTTCACACATATCTCAAGGACCTAGATTCCTGACCCGAGGGCAGAGAGAACAACCAAGACGAACTACTAAATTTTTTTTAAGTTTCCTCCTCTTTCAAACCTGTCTGCTTGCCTACTCACCTTCATTCCTATCTATTACCTTTCCTTAACAAAAACAAAATTTGTGTCTATAAGTAGATATCACGCTGAATTTAAAATGTATTTATTACTTCATGTTGTGGTCAAAAGAGTGCACAAGAAATAGTCTTGCATATGTATACAGGGATACAGACATTTACAGGGATATTTGAAGTAGCACTGTGAATAAGGTGAAAAACTAGAATCTAAATACCTATCAGGAGACTAATCAAAAAGTGCTACATTCATACAGTAGACCTCTACACAGAAGATGAATACTGCACATAACAATATGAGTAAATCACAAAAACACGAAGAAAGGAACAAATAATATACCACTGAATTTTCTTAAAACATTCAAAATAGAGATATAGATAAATATAATAAAATGTAAAAACATGTATAGAAAGGATACAACCAACTTCAGGATGCTGATTACCTCTATAAAATGAGGGAGAGGAACTGAATTGGGCAGGTTCCATTAAATCCGAAATGTCTTATTTCTTTTACATTTAAAAACAGAAATAAAATTAAACATAAACTGTTCATATTTATTGAGTGATAAGTTTACAAATTATTTATGGTTAGCTATACTTTCATGCTTTTTTCTGTAATTTTTTTCCAAATTTAAAAATATTTCCTTTCCTGGATTATACTGCCTTAAAAATATACTGAGACGCGCCCTGATGGAAAAGCAGTTAAGTCAATCACCTCCAAAAAAGCACAGCCCACAAACCCCTGGGTTTGAGTTCTGAGTCCAGTGGTAAGCATCTAGTGTGAATAAATAAAATAAAAATAAAATAAAAAATGCTCCTTCCTCCTCTCTCTCTTCCTGCCTGACTGTCTGCTCACCTTCATTCCTGCCTGTACCTTTCCTTAAAAAACAAACAAACAAACAAACAAAAACTGAAAGAAACTAAAAAAGGGACATACTCTTTGGTGGCTCAGGTGTTAAGCTCACACCTGGATGCAATCAACCTACACTCCAAGGACCCAGGTTTGAGGCCCAGGACCAGGGTGGAACAACTAGGATGAACAACTGAATAAGTAAAATGCTTCTTCCTCCTCTCTTTCTGCCTGCTGCCTGCCTGGTCTGCCTCCCGGTAAAAAAAAAAAAAGAAACCAAAAAAAAGAAAGTTTACAGTCTAAAAACAACTAAATATTCAAAGTGTCTAATTCTTACATCAAACCTTCCAGCCCAAAAAGGCAGCAGCTACAGTTTCTGCCCCAGTCATATCCCTGATTCTCTTCCTACACCCTAAGAATTGATTAGTCTATTTTGAGATACATGCCCCACCCAAAAGGGCTGACTCTTCCTTGTGAAAACTCAGAACCGTTTGAGTTCTGAAACCCCAGCTTCACCTTGAGCATTAACAAATGACCAACTGTCCTCAACAATCATCATTTTACAGTTTATATGTGACCTTTCCCCACATATTCTATTATTTGATTCTCAGGAAAACTCTATGAGATTGATATTGCTAGTACTCATATCTGTAGATGAAGCTGATGATCAAAGCAGCCAATTACCAGGCAGAGGTCACTAGCCAAGGACAAAGTCAGGACAGAATCCCTCAGCTTTTTAATCTAATCACCCCTACAGACTAAATTTCAACCACAAAACAATGCACCCAGGAAATAGGAGGGAGTGTTCACAACACACAGCCATTCTGATATAACCCCCTTGATTATTCTTCAGTCCCTGCTCTTTCTCTCTATTCTTCCAGACAGGCAGCCAAGAGCAAGAGAACTGTCACTTTTAACTCTTCCCCTTCCCAGTAGCTTCTCCTGCTTCTTTTTCCCAAAACTCCTGCAGATGAACAGACAGAAACAGGAAACGAGAAAGATAAGGCATCACAGTATGGTCCCCCTGACACAAGGATCCCCTTGCACCAAAGAGAAAGAACATTCCCACAGATCTAGAATTAAGTCTCCTTCTGGCTTTCAAGAGTAAGGGAGCAAGAAAACACTACAGAAAAGCCCAGGCTACCCCTCTTTATCAGTACTAGCAAAAGTCCTTTACTAAAGGGATTAAATTAACAGAAAAATATAAAAGTACCAGTTTTTTAATCGGTCCCGGGCTTCCAACTGGGCTCCCACTTCAAAGCTGATTCCTCGTCTGTTAGGTGGATGCTTTGTCATTTTCAGTCATCAACGGGCTGCCTTTATTTTCCTGAAAAAGCCAATTAAATATTTATGAAACTTAGGCAAAGTCTGCCCAGAGTGTAGTACCGCTCACTACACATAAAAGACAAACAGGCATTATTCAAAACACAAAGCTCCAGCAACCCTATCAGCACCCTCTTGCACGTCAGCCTTCATCTAACACAGGTGTGCCCACCATTGGCTCCTCTATTATGCCGCATCCTTTAGTCTCTGGAGTTGTGGCTCCTCAGCCCTGCTGACCAAGGACTCCTCTTAGAAATAGAAAACACAATTGCTCTCAGGATGGAATCCAATCATTTGCTGATTCATTCAACCAATAAATGCTGAAAGACTACTTAGGAAAAAATCAAGAACGAAAAAGACACAGTTACTGCCCTCATGAAGTCTCTAGTCCACCAGAAGAAGACAAAAATTCAGCCAGTAAATAGCTAACTGACATAAATACAAGCTGCAACTGCTATGAATTTAAAGTGCTACAAAGGAAGCAAACAAAAGTGAGGCACTACTTTGGAAAGCTGGACAAGACCTATTAATATTCTTTGATCTAATTATATTTTCTCACTCTTTTGAGTTCATTCTGACAATCCATATCTTCCTAAGTAACATTCTCCTATGCCTTGATAGGCTTTGGGGACTGGAAATGGTGGTAATTCTCTATAAATAAAATTCAAAATCAGGGGGCTATTGTAGGTTCTGATGGAGATTAGACACTCTGAGCTCTCAGAGCACCTGAGCAGGATGCACCCAGACAGCAAGTTACTACTCCTGACTAAATTGTCCCCACTAAACTTTGCGTGTCAAGAGCACACAATGTCCCAGCAATGCCAGAGCACTGCCAGGGCAACACCTGCCCCATACTAGGAGCACAATCTTAGCAATGAATGAATTAAAAAAAAAAAAAAATCACAGAACTGGATCCTCGTATCTCATGTGTAATCGTTACATCTTAAGAAGAATTGCATTATAGGA
The DNA here is from genome assembly GCA_004363575.1 of Solenodon paradoxus. NCBI lineage: Eukaryota > Metazoa > Chordata > Mammalia > Eulipotyphla > Solenodontidae > Solenodon > Solenodon paradoxus. The sequence goes on along the minus strand of RJWH01000181.1, from coordinate 1,094,702 downwards.
AAGGGGAGAATGCAACATTATACCACATTAAAATACATGCATGCATCAACAAAAAAAGGCTAGAAGGATAAAATAAAAGGCTGTAGGTAATTGTTCTTTTCTCTTCATGTTCTAAACGTACAGTTTTTCACAACAAAAATTTTCCATAAGAAAAATGAAATGTGGGCATATCCTAGTGGAGCAGCAGTTAGGTCAACTGCCTCCAAGAGAGCAAGCAAGCCACACACCCCTGGGTCTGAGTCCCAGGTCCAGGAGGAAACAACCAGTGTGAACAACTAAATAAAGATAAAATAAAATGTTTATTCCTCCTCTCTTTCTGCCTGCCTACTCACCTTCACATAATGTAATAGGGATATATGACTGGTCTTGAATCTCAACAGAATTAGCTGAATGATTTGGAGTAAATTACTTTATCTCTCTGATTTTGTTTCCTCTCAGTAAAATGGGGATGGGGATAATAGTACCTCTCTCCAAGCAGAGGGTATGAAGATTAAAGAGCACAGGGCCGGTACAAAGAAAGGACTATATAGTTAGCTGCCAGTAATAATTATATCATTACAAATGAGGAAATTAGGTCTAACCTAACTTGGCTAAGGTTCTAAGGTGACAGACCCCAGAACAAAAGCCCAGTTTGTTTGATTCCTGAACTCTTTCAATCACACAACTTTCCCCCAGGCACCCTAGGAGGCCTTCTAAAATACAGGAATGAAAAACAAGGCAGAGAATACATAAAGATGACCAAATATTCCCAGTAGCTCAAGAAAAGTAATTCCTCTTGAGGTTCAATTGTCAGAATGTCTTCCAAAACATGAACTAAAGCCATCTCCTTACTCTCACCCACTTAATTTAAGTTTCACTCTTTGGTATGACACAGATAAGGGCTAACCTGGCTTTCAGTCCCATCCTCAGTCTTCCCTCCGTTCCTCTGGGATGGCAGTTTGTTTTCAAATTTCACTAGGTGTGCCCTAGTGGAGCAGCAGTTGGGTCAGTCGCCTCAAGGTAGCAAACCACATACCCCTGGGTTCCAGTCCCGGGTCCAGGGGAAAACAAACAGCATTAACAACTAAAATTAAAATAAAACGCCTCTTCCTCCTCTATCTTCCTGCCTGCCTGCCTACTCGCCTTCATTCCTGCCTGTATCTTTCCTTTAAAAAAAAAAAGCATTGTGCTGGAAATTCAGGAGGAAAAATCCAATGCAGCTCCTGCTCAAATTCACCCAGGAAGACAAAGACAAATACTGAGAAGAGATGAATGATCTCTAACGGAGATAGGGAAGGAACAAGAGAGAAAACATCTGAAAATCTCAACTTAATTTCACATCTAACAAATAAGAGTTCAACAGAGAAGCAGGAATTTTTTTAAAAAAGGATTACATAATAAATTCATTTTTACTTCTCGAATTTATTTTTAAACACAAAATTTTAGCAAGATGCAAGAGGATTAAGATTCTATAGCTTTGAACTCATCCATTCTTCTGGACCTTAGCATTTTCTTCCAAAAATCTCTAGCTTCCAGAATAACAGAAGGGAAAATATTCAATAAGGCCACCAAGGAAAAAAATACAATGCAATCTGTATTTATGTAAGATTTCATTTTAAAGACCTTGGCAAAATGTCAAATGACTTTTACATTTAGATTTCCCTACAATGTGAGCCTACTGTTATGAGAGACAGTGCCTAGTTTATTTCCTTAAATACAGTCTCAGTCAATGCCCCTGCATCAATAATGAAAGCTTTGAATGTACACTGTGAAATACTGCTTAAAAGGCAATTTCACAATCAAGAGAGAAAGTTACTGCAACACATATGACAAAAAGTTAACTTCTTTTATTAACACAAACCAATAACAAAAAAGTCAAACCACTCACTTAAAAATGGGCAAAGTGGCACACCCGGGTGGCCTATCGGATGAGACCGTCACCTCCCAGGGACCAGGTTAGCATCCCAGAGCAGGGAGGAATATCAAGAACTAAAAGTAAATAAAATGTTTCTTCCTCCTCTCTCTTTCCTGCCTGCCTGCCACACCTTCATTCCTGCCTGCACCTTTCCTTTGGAAAAACAAAATAAAAAGGGCAAAGTATAAAAAGGAACAGATTGGCACACCCTGGTGGATCAACAGTCAATTGCCTCTGAAGGAGCAAGCCACACACAGCTGCACTGGAGTCCCAGGTCAAGAGAAAACGACCAGTGTGAACAATTAAATAAATGATTCTTTCTTCTCTCTCTTCCTGCCTATCTGCCTACTCACCTTCATTCCTGCCTGCACGTTTCCTTTAAAAAAAAAAAGAAAAAGTAGCAGATTACCATGGGGATAGTACAAAGGTCTAATAAGTATGTGATATTATATCCACATAACTTCAGCCTAAATTAAAAGAAATCAAGTCAAAATAACAATCTTTTACTTCTCAAATGGGCAAAAACTTAAAGGTGGAATATTCAGTGTTTACAAGGATGAAGAGAAAATAACATACACTGTTGATAGAAACTTAAAATGGAAAAGCCTTTCTAGAGGCTACTTGGCGCTACCTATAAAAATGCACATAGAAAACATACCCAAAACAAAAGACAACAGGGAGAAGAAACTTGCATTCATATTCCTGACAAGGGTTTAATATCTAAAATATACAAAGAATTCATAAAAACGCAGTAACAGAAAAACAGGCAATCTAATCATAAATGGGGAAAGAAATTGGGGAGACATTTTTCCAAAGAAGATATACAGATGGCCAGTGGGCACATGAAAAGATGCTCCTGCCCACTGGCTGCCAGGGAAATGCAAATCGAACAACAATGAGGTACCCCTTACACCTGAGGGACCGGCTGTTGTCCAAAGGTCTGGAAACAACATATGTTGTCCAGAATGTGGAGAGAAGGGAACACTTTTACACTGTTGGTGGGAGTCCAAATTGGTGCAACTCCTATGGAGAACAGTATGGATATTCCTCAAAAAGTTGAAGATGGAAATATATGATCCTGCCATCCCATTTCTAGGTATTTACACAAAAGATACAAAAACTCTAATTCACAGAGATGTATGCACCTCTGCAACCCTACTGCAGCCCTATTCAAGACAGTTAAGAAATGGAAACTATCTAAGTGCCCAACATCAGATGAATGGATAAAGATGTGTACATATATATATATAAGGGAATACTACTACACAGCCCTTAGAAGAGATGAAATCCTGTCATTTGAATCAAGTGAAATAAGCCAAAAGAAGAAAGTTAGATACCAGATGACCTCACTCATAGGTAAAATGCGAATAGACAAAACAAAGGAACATGTGAAACAAAACCAAACCTTGGACATTCGCAACAGAACTGAGGTGACCAGAGGTAGGCAAATCAACTCTCAAAGGCTCTTACTGTTTCCCCTAGCAAAGTGATTGCTATGCTTATATTCATATCTTTGGATATCAACATAATTTGAGTTCAGGAAGATAAGTAAATTAGAATCTTTCAAATGTCATGTCAGAGTTATCACATCATTAAATAACATACAGAAATATTTGATTTTTCAGAAAGGACAAAACCTAACACTGGCCCAGCGGAGGAGGAACCGGAACACTTTAACACAGCCTGGGACCTTACCATGGCCATCATTTTATTCCTCAATCTGGAAGGAAAGAACAAGCTTTTTTATTTATTTACTTGGACTCAGTAATTTCAATCTGAAAAATACAGCTCAGGACAAAAATAAATCATTTGTGAAAAAAAAACAAAAAAAATAGTAACTCTTTTCATGCAATACCAGGGAAACTAAAAACAGTTCATGTTTTAGCACAAAAGAATAAACAAGCATGCCCTGGTGGAGTAGCAATTAAGTCCACCACCTCTGGCTGGCACAGTCCACATAAATCCCAAGGATCAGGGTGGCACCCTGGGGCCAGGGAACAACCAAGATGAACTACTAAATAAAATTAAAATGTTTCTTCCTCCTCTCTCTTCCTGCCTTCCGGCTCACAGTCATTCCTGCCGCTATCCTTCCTTTAAAAAAACAACTCAACAAATGCCTAATAAATGAAATAATGCTACTAAGTTGCTGAAATAATTAAAACATGAACTAACCTTACAAAATGAGATATAAAATGCCCTTTTACTAATAATTAAACCTACATTAAAAAATTTATGATAATAACACTGAATGCTACATATATTAAGTCACTTAATCCTTATAACCACAGAGGTAAATATTATTATTAATTCTCAATATAAAGATGAGAAAATAGAGGGACAAAGAAAAATTAGGGGCGTGTCCTGGTAGAAGTGGTTAGGTCAATCACCTCCAGTTGAGCGCAGTCCATCACAAAGATCAGGGTTTGCATCCTGGGTCAGAGAAATAAACAAGATGACCAACTAAATAAAAACAAAAATGTTTCTTTCTCCTCTCTCTTCCTGCCTGCTTGCCTGCTTGCCTTCATTCCTGTCTACGCCATTCCTTTAAAAAAGAAAAGAAAATTAGGAACACCCTAGGACCCCAACATAGTAAGGGGCTGAATATAGGTCCTGCAGCTCCAGATTCTTAACCACTACCGCATATCTGTCTGAGCAAATCTTTGAGTTCTCTTTCTTAATTCATCAAATGAGGATGACCCCTATCTTTGATGCTATAACTAGATAAGATTTGCCAAGTTCCTATCAGCCTAGCAAAAAGTAGGTACCCAAATGGTAGCATAATTTTCTGAATTTACAATACATTTATAGTTAATATATTGACAAGGACTTTGGGCTTTATTTTGGGAGAGACAAGAAGAGTGCTGTCCTCATGGTATCTGGAGGCCCTGCCCTCAGCAATCCCTCTGTGCTCTGGGAGAAGGGAGTGAAGGCTCAAAGCAGTAAAGAAAGTGATAGACGTGTATGGTGTAAGACCTTTCGACAAGTCAGCTCTGAGACAGAGGGAAAAAACTCTGGGACACTCGAGGAAAGAATGTCCATCACCAGAATCTACAGAACAGGCTTCGGATAGCCTAATAATGCTTACCACCTGCTTCCAATCAACCTCCATTAAAAGTGATGGTGGTGCACTTCTCTGGATCAGGCGGCTAAGGTACAGGCCACCTAAAACTCCAGGGCCCTGGGGGCTGGGGGAAGGGGAAAAAAGAGAAATTGCCTTTTAAAGTCAATGCAACCCCACCCCCACCCTCCTGCTTTTTTTAAAGGAAAGATACAGGTAGGAATGAAGGCTAGTAAGCAGGCAAGCAGGAAGAAGAGGGTGGAGGAAGAAGGACTTTATTATTTTTATTTAGTTCTATATTCTGATTGCTCTCCCGAGCCTGGGAGACAAACCCAGATCCTTGAGATGTTTGTGAATGTGCTTTGGCCAGAGGCAGTTGACCAAACCACTACTCCACAAGGACATGCCAAAATTCCCTTTGAAACGAGGAACACATCAAGTAAAAGATCAGCTTAAATCTTTGCCTCGTTCATTTAAGAAGTATTGAATGCCTGCTATGTTCCAGGTGCTGGAATAGACACCAGAAAACACAACACCTCCAGCCCTTTTCTCTACTGGGAAAGGCAAACAAACCAAAAAAAATGAGATAAAAACACACCGAAAAGATAACTTCTGGCAGGATAAGTACTGTGAGGAAAAATCCTACAAAATAAACTAATGTGAGGCACGCCTGAAGCTAAGATGTAGGTCAAGTAAAGACCACAAACCCGTTAAAAAAATAAGCCATTCCCTGGTGGCCTAGCAGATAAGGCCACCAGATGTAGTCCCCATGCATCCAAAGAACTCAGGTTCTAAAGGAAAAGACCATTTCCATTTTTTTCTGGCCCTTTCCCAGGTCACACTAAAAGCCCCTTTGACTTGAGAGGGTAAAGACAGAAAAAAGGTCAGGGTTGGAGGTCAGAGAAGTCAAGAAACAAGGGAGGAAAGAAGTGGCCCCAAAAGCTCCCTTATCCTCTTCCCAGACAACTAAAATGCTTTCTCTAAAAGACAAACTTTTCCTCCCATAGCCAAAATTCAAACAGACAGCAAGCACAGGTTGAATTTACTCACTCTAAATTAATGAGTTGGTTAAATCATGGATATTCCCAGAAGCAGTGAAAACTGAGCTGCAGAATATATTTGCTGAATGACCTTCAGTACATTATTCAACCTCACTGAACTAATCATCTTATCCTCATGAGTTCTTTTTCCTTTTCTCCCCATCACAGTTTAAGGCCCTAAGACTAGCCAATGTGTCAGGCTAGAAAATGGACATCACCCTTGTCTCCCATTCTCAGTCACCATCTTGTAGCACCTACTAGGTCTCACCCATTGCTGAGCGATTTCTGAGTTCAAGTCCCGAGTCTAATCTCTTTACTGCAGCAGCTCTTAATGGAGCTCAAAACCCCCAGCTTACCCTGCCCCGGATACAAATCAAAGTTGTCTTACGAACTGCCAACTTCTGACTATTTGATGACAAACACCATTCTAAGCAATTTTAAAAATCAAAAATAAAAAGGAAAGGAGCAGGCAGGAATAAAGGCAAGCAGGCTGGAAGAGAGAGGGAAAAGCACTTTATTTTAGTTTTATTTAGTTGTACATAGTGGTTGTTCTCCCTGGCCTGGGATGGAACCTGGGTGCTTGGGATGTACATGGACTGCACTTCAGCTGGAGGCAGTTGCCTAAACCACTACTCTACTAGGGTGCACCTATTCTAAGTGATTTTTGTATATACATCATCTCGTTTAATTATTATTCCCATTTTATAGATGTTAAACTTCAGAAAGCTGCCCACATGACACAACTGGCAAGTATGGGACAAAAGGAACTGAACCTATGCCGTCCGACTCCAGTCAACTACTACACTTGCTAATCGTCCACATTTCTACTACAGTATTTCTAAAACACAAATCTTATCATAAAACTCCTCTATTTCAAACAGTTCAAAGTTCCCCAACAAAACCAAGTTCAGGTGTGCCTTGGGGGCCTAGCAGTCTAGCATACTCTGGGAGCATACATGCCAAGGGCCAGGTTCAAGACCCAGGGCCACGGGAAACAATCAGTGTAAACATGTAAATAAAAATAAAGTGATTCTTGCCTCTTCAAAAAAAAAAAAAAAAACTACCTATAAAACCAAGTTCAAGCACTCAGCAGGGAATCAAGGACAGCAATGAGTTAGCCACGATGGCACATCCTGTTGGAGTAGTGGTTAGGTCCACTACCTCCAAGGCACCATCCATATACATCCAAGGAACTGGGTTCATACCCTGGAGCCAGGGGTGGAGAGGGAACAGTCAAGATGGACAACTAAACAAAAGTGCTTCCTCCTCTCTCGCCCTTCCTGCCTACTCACTTTCATTCCCGCCAGTACCTTTCCTTTAAAAAAAAAAAAAAAAAGGACAGGCACACTTAGTAATGTCAGTGGTATATACATAAATAGGTTACACACCAGATCTCTGGAGTAAGGCTGCCTAGGTTTAGAATCCAACTCCACCATTTTCCAGATAACTGCAAAAGTCGTCCCCTCTCTGAGCCTCATACCCCCCATCTATAAAACAGAGATAACACCAGCCTTACCTTACACAAGCTTGGAGACAGAGACTTCGTAGCACGCAGCCTGGCACACAGCAGACTATCAAGGCTATGACTGCGCATGCAGCCCACACACTCAGACTCCTTGTAGTCCAACCTCTAGAAACTGCTCAGACGTGCTGCTTCCTCTGCCCAGTCCTTCAGGACATCATACATCAGCGCCTCCCTAAAGAGACAGCAATTGGCACTGAAACTGCCTTTTTTCTAAGCCCATCTCTCCTGAGGCACTGGCCTCTTCTCATAGGCACCCCCACAATCTATCAAACCATACACTTACTTAGCAGTCACATGCCTGTTCAATGAGAAAACCTCAAGCTTCCTCACTGGCAAAATGGAAATAAACACAGGAAAGGAACCAATATATTCCCTCAAGGAACGCAGGGATTCAAGGAGACGATCGTTGGAGGCTCTGAGAAAAGTGCTACCCACCAGGAAATGCAGGAAGTTATTACACCTTGGGGATGGAAGGAGAAAGACAAAGCACAGGGAACGAGGAAGCTGAAGACAGACCACAGTCTATAAATGTTGGCAGCTCTGGAGTGGGCTTCCATGGATTGCTTTTAGGGGAGGGAGTCCTTTTTAAACATGACCAAGCTGTTCTTACAGGATTCTTTAATTAAGGTACTACTATTACAAAGGAAACAATTTGGAGACAGAGTCATTATTCCACAGAGCCTGTGAAGACATTTTCCTGAATTACAACCCGTTCACCACATAGGGAGTTTTAAAGATACATAAATTATTTCATAGTCAGTTAACTACCTTATCCTTTAATATTAACTTTTATTCCTAGCATTTATTATTAATACCAGGAAATGACCAACATTTATTGTCTTACCACATGCTAAATCCTTGGCAAATATCTCATTTCCCAACAATGAGATGCTGGCAGTATTACCACATTTTAGAGAAGAGGAAGAAAAGGAGGCTTAGAGCAAATAACTGGCCTATGGTCATTCATCAGGTTAGACGGAAGAGTTGTATTTAATATTGCCTATACTTGGCGCCTCCTGGTGGAGCAGCAGTTAGGTCAGTCGCCTCCAAAGGAGCAAGCCACATACCACTGGGTTCGGAGTTCAGGCTCCAGGAGGAAGTAGCCAGAGTAAATAAAATAAAGACAACCAAATAAAATAAAGATGCTTTTTCCTCCCCTCTCTTGCCTACCTGCCTACTAGCCTTCATTCCCGCCTGCACCTTCCTTCAAAAACAATTTTTTAATGTGTATATGTGTATATATGTGTATTGCCTATACTTAATACTGCCTTTTAAATCAAGACCTTTGGAATAGTCTTATTCCCATTTTACAGATTCGTAAATAGAAGGAAAGGGTAAATTTACTGATATCTGAAATAATGTAAGCAGTTATTATATCTGAGTAAGGAAACAGAGGTCCAAATAGATTAAGTCATTCACAATGCTGGATGTCTGCCTCCAGTGTCCATGCCAGAGAGCCAAGAAGTTTAAGTCACACGCCCAAGTTACAAATGGTCCTCAAATTGGGCATTCTGTCTCCAAGTCCTGGGCATTTGCTTACCACCATACACCCTGCAGCCTGTATGCAAAAGGAAGCATCTTGCCTTTCTGAATTCCAGTTATCTATTTCTCCTACAGATCAGAGTATAACAGATTCCCTACTCATCAAAGCACACTGGACAGCATTCACCACTCCCTAAGACCAAGGGACAGTCAAGCAGCTCAAGCCAGTCATGCCCAGGTCCCTCAAAAAAGAGAGAAAGGTAGGTTCACCCTGGTGCCTAGTGATTTAGTCTACCTTTAGTCCACATATATCCCAAGGTCCCCAGTTCAAGACCCAGGGCCAGTAAAAGCAACCAAGATGAACAACAAAATAAAAGCAAAATGCTGCTTTTTTTTCTGTCTCTCTCTCTCTTCCTGCCATCCTGCCTCCTCACCTTCATTCCACCTGCACTTTCCTTAAAAAAAAAAGGAGGGGTGCGGGGTTGCGTGGAGAGAGGGGAGAAAGCCAGCCTGAGTTGCTGAGTGAGTCAAGTTTCTACAATAAAGGATGTCTGCATGGTGAAGAATGGAATCTGGGATAAGTAGAAAAGTCACCCTCCTCTCTCACCAGTGCCTCAGTCCCGGTTCCAGCCACCACCTGTCTGATACTGTGATTAAAGTGATTTATCCAAACCTCTAAGGGAAAAAAATAAGGCAACTACAGAGAGGAAGATGCAAGCACAACAGGATTGCAATCAAAGAAATCTGGACTCAGTCAAAAGACCTTCGAAAACTTACTTAATCTCAGTTCCCTATGTATTAAATGAGAAAAAGTAAATTGCAGAGTCAATAAAATCCGATCAAGTGTTTCCAAAAATACTAGCTATCACTCTTATTATAAAATGCCCACATTTTCAAGTCAGATTTCCACAACCCAGAAATCCCAACACCTGTGTACCTGTAGAAGCAAGGAAAGCATGTCAATCGACCTATTGCTTTTCCATGTGGGAAACAGACCTCTTGAAAAATCAGATCTTACTAGAACAAAGAGTCCAGATAGTCATCTAAAATACCTGGGAATCAGGCTTTAAAAATCCTAGGATTATATTCCTAACTTGGGATAAACAGTCACCAAATAAAACCATCATTTTAAATCATTCCCCAGGCCCCTCCTCTACCTCCTTCCCCAAAGTCCAATGATTCAGGCTCCAACTCCCTTTCATACAACTGCCCTATTTAAGCCTGGTGACTCATACCAGGCTTCCAAAAAATTTTACAGATTTCTGCAAGCTCATTGCTTACACTATTTAGACAAAGAAAGCAAGGTACAGCTGAAAACCTAGTCCAAGATCTAGCAAAGTTGTCAAACCATTATTACAAATCAAGGTTTCAATTTTCACAGGTTACCCAAGGATAGTCAGCAACCTGTAATGTGCAATTCCTGAGAGAGATGGATAAGACAGAAACAACATCCTCTCTTTAAGCTTACAATATAACCAAGGAGACTGACTAAGCACACATTTTGTTTTCAAAAATGCTTATCAAGGGGCACCCTGGTGGCCTAGCAGTTTAGTTCACCAGACGCAGTCCACGTACGTACTAAGGTCCCTGATTCAAGACCAGGGCCTGGGGAAGCAACCAGTGTGAACAACTAAAGAAAAAGTATTAAAATGTTTCTTCCTCCTCTCTCTTCCTGCCTGTGTGCCTACTCACCATTATTGTTGCCTGAAGTTTTGCTTTAAAAAACCTTCCCCCTATTATTTCCTAGAAAGATGAGAAAAGGAGTAGTCACTTTGACTTGATTTCCAGGTGTAGGCAAATCATCTTTGAGAATAATCAGGTATACTCAAAGAACTACTTGTTTTACTCATTGGTGAACTTATTTGAAATCTGGATTTCTTATTGTCCTTTGTAAAGTTCTTATCTGGGGTTTGGTGGCGAGGAGGGTGTTCCTAAGAGGGAGAGCACTTGGAAGCAATATTTAAATGATATTTGTACTTAGGATACACTTTTAAATTTTGGAAAAGGAATTTAAGAACCTTTAAAATGCAGAAACGAGTACTAGGTAGCTGATTCCCCACGGAAATAGGAAACCTTGGGGAAAACGGCTAAAAGCATTGCATCTCACTTTCCCCAAAATCCAGCCCAAGACAAACCACTTGCTTTACTTTTTTTTTTTTAAAGACAAGTGCAGGCAGGAATGAAGATGAGTAAGCAGGTGAACAGGAAGAAGCATCTTTATTTTTATTTAGTTATTCTCCTGGTTGCTTGCCCCTGGGCCTGGGATTCAAACCCAGGAGTATGTGGCCTGCTTCTTGAAGGCAATTAACCTAACCACTGCTCCACCAGGGGCACCACTTGCTTCACTTTTAAATTCCATGCAACCTACCCTTTCTAATTCAAAGCAAAAAAAAGTCATGAAAGACAGTTAACATTGACTAGAAAACTCAAGAAAAACTGCTTTGAGAATTTTATGCAGTTTTGAATAAAATAAAGCATGGAAATGGCAGGGGACATGGAAGCAAAAGAATGCTGAAGTTGGCTGTGAGGACATGCTAGCTGCCTTGGCTAAAAAAGAGGCTGTGACAGAAGTGACTCAGACAAGGGAATGACTGGCAGTCTGCCCAACAGAGCACGTGAAGGAAATCAGATCTGCTATAAGCTCCCGCAGACACTGGGTTTCTAAGCAAGGTAGTGATAAAGACTTAAAGCAATGGAACCTTAGAGATAAATAGCTTCTCGTTGTATAAATGGGGAGAAGGAGGCCCAGTAGCATTAAATGACTCGCCTGAGGTCTCATCGTGAGTGGAAGTGTTGGGACTGGGGCCAAATCCAGATCAAATCATTACTACAGAGGATCTGACATTCATGTGAGTGATGAGGGGAAGGGGCTAGGGCTGGGACACAAAACAGTCTAGTTATTCAGGTTTGTCTTGATCCCAGAATGGGATCATGCTAGAAAAAGGCCATGGCAGGCGAAAGTTAGGGAAACAGGTAAATGAACTAAGAAAGAAAGAAAGAAAAAGCTCACTAAGTCTTAGAAACAGATTAGAAACGTGGGTTCAAAAGGAGAGAGCGCCCTACTGTGAGGCTCAGGCAGCTACAGCATAGACTACAGCGCACCCTGGTGGCCCAGCGGTTGAAACCAGGCTCAGTCCACATACATCTCAAAGTCCCTGGTTCAAGACCTGGGGTGTGGGGAACAACCAATGGCAAACAACTGAATAAAACAAAATGTGTCTTCCTCCTCCCTCCTCCTTCCTTCCTGCCTACCGACTTTCATTGATGTCTGTACATTTCCTAAAAAATAAATAAATAAATAAAAATTAAAAAGGACAGGCTGTGAAAGTCATGGACATGGGTTCAAGACCCAAGACCAGGGGTGGGTTAAAAAAAAAAAAAAAAGGAGCATATCATAAACCATGATCCCCATCAGAGACTGTCATCTTCCCACAAGCATTTGACTTGGAAAGTTCCCACAGAGATACACTAACAACTTCCATTCAAGAACCAGGCACCTTCCCAAACCTAGAAAACCACGGACATCTTGGAAATTCCAACATCTGTGACCCTACTGACTTGGGGTACTTCAGACTCCACTCACACAGGATGCCAGGAGAGACAGTGAGGCTGATGACTATATATCCATTATACATTATGCATGATTTGACATCAAGAATTATGTTCACATTTAAGTAAGAAACATTTTAGCATTTAAATTTGACGATACATAGAAATCAAACTCCTGGAGAAGTTTTAGCCAGGGTTTTAGAAGTTAATTACTAGAATAACTGAATTTGAGCATAACAGTTCCCAGGAGGGAATCATGACCTTGAACAAACTTCAAAGGATGTGTCTGGGTAAAGAAAAAATGGAAAATAATACTCCAGCATAAGACTAACCTTCCTATTTTCCCAGAGAAATCTCTGGCTCTATGCATAGAACCTCACTATTCAAAGGGTAGTTACGTAATAGCATCACTTGGGAATTAGAAATGTAGATACTGGCACACCCTGTGGAGCAGTGGTCAAGTCAATTGCCTCTGAAGGAGCAAGCCACATACCCCTGGGTTCAAGTCCTGGGTCCAAAGTGAAACAAGTGTGAACAACTAAATAAAAATGAAATAGAGATGCTTCTTCCTTCTCTCTCTTCCTGCTTGCCTGTTACTTGCCTCATTCCTGACTGCACCTTTCCCTTAAAAAAAAAAAGTATGAAAATGCAGATACTCAGGCCCCACACTAAACCTACATAATGAGAACCAACATTTTAGCAAGACTATACCTCCCCTGTGATATATATGCACAGTTAAATTTCAGCAGTACTGGTACAGAATGTAGGATACTTTAAGGGTACTCTGCATAGCAGTACACAGATAAAATTCCAAACAGACAAAGTACCTGTTCACTTTCTTCATGTTCTGAGAGGCAGCACTTAATTTTTGTTCACACTGGGTCTTGAACCTGGGACTTTGATGTTTGTGGGACTGCTCCCAAGGTGTACTAGACCGCTAGCCACCAGGGCAGGCCTGTGTGTGTGTGTGTGTGTGTGTGTGTGTGTGTGTGTGTGTGTGTGTGTGTGTGTGTGTGTAGACAAGGAGCAGGTAGAAATGAAGGTAAGTAGGTAGGCAGGAAGAGAGGCAGAAGAAGCATTTTATTTTATTTAGTTGTTCATCTTAGATCTCTCCCGGCCCCAAGACGTGAATGAGGGTCGGTCCCTGGGATGCATGTGGACTATCAATGCCACACTTATCTGCTGGGCCACCACGGCATGCCTATGCCCATTTCACATACACCGTATTTTATGAGATACTGCTCAGAAAGACTTTAATTTTTTTTAATGATTCTGGCACATGCTAATGACCACATGATCTAAATGGGGAATCTATGTTACTTCCTTAAATAACATAACTTCCATGCAAATGAAATATAAAATAGCTTAGTTGCTCTGAAAATACAATAATGGTTAATTTCATTCAAGTCCCAACACTGAGTTCAGAGCACTTCTCCACAGGGCCCATTAATTCCTACAGGTTCCTAGGAGTATCACTAAATCCCCCAGCATCCCTAGGAAGCAGGTTTGGGAAAACTTCCAATTTCCAAATGAGATTCAAAAGTATGTGATACTGAAAATGTAGTATCTTCCTGCCTTATCCTGCCAGTGTAGATTCTTAGACCCAGACTCTTTCCTTCACTGAGGTCTTCCACAGCTGCACACTCAAGTACTTCCCAAAAGGGAGACAAGATCAGGGGTTTTATTATCCTATAAGCTATGATCCAGCTGTGGAGAAATTAATCTGGTTAGGGGCTCAGGTTAAGAAATCATGAGTAAGACCTGGCAAAGCAGAGGGGATATACCAAAAGGAACCTACTGACTTTCAAGAGACAAAACATTCCAGATATTTGAAGTTTTTTTTCTTAAAGGAAAACTGTAGGCAGGAATGAAGGCGAGCAGAGGCAGACAGGCAGGAACAGAGGAAGAAGAAGCACTTCATTTACTTTATTTAATTGTTCATCTTGGTTGTTCACCCCGCCCCAGGACAAGAATCCAGGTCCTTGAGATGTATGTGGACTGTGCCAGCAGAAAGGGGATGACAAAACCACTACTCCGCCAGGGCTTGCCATATTTGAAGATTTTAAGGTGGAGGTTGACAGCAAGGCTTGGCAGAGGATGTGAGAGGATGGTGGGGAGATAAATATCATTCCCTATCCTAAGCATCAAGGGAAAAAACAAAAAGAGTGAACAAGAACTTTCTTCTAGTGATCTCTTTTCTTGGGAAAAAAGAAAAGCAATGTTGGGAGGAAACACAAGGGCTACGAACAAAACTAAAAGAATCTCTTGAGGTTTTTTTCCCACTACAAGGAAATAAAGCGCAAGAGAAAACAGTTACCATCAACCAGACTCATAGGAAGCAAACCACCAGGAGGATTAAGAGTAATATGAATAACTAAAGAAATTCAAGGGGATTGCTTTCTAGTTTAAATCTAGCACTAGAGGGGTCAGGCAGTGAAGGACCTGCAGCCACCTCCACCCCAACACAAAGAGAAAAATCTCCACAGCCACTCAGGAAGCAGAATAGTGTGCAAAAGGAGTTAGAAACAAAACAAAACAAAAAAGCCTCAGGATAGGGCAAGCCAAGAGTTCCAGTTAGCAACAAGGAGAAGATAAAAGATAAAGTAAACATAAGAAAGACAATATGCAGACATCCCTGGGGGAGGGGAATTCAGGAGGTGTGACTATAGGAAATGCACTCAGAAAAAGGCTACAAAAGCAGAGAAAGCGCTATGCTGAATAAAGATATGCATTCACCAGGGGGAGTGGAAACGGGGTCCACAGACCAGAGAAGGAGAGAACCTAAAGGGAAATGTGGCTTCAAAGAGAGAGGGAAATGGAGCAAAGACATTACCTAGGGTGGCTGAAAAGCCAGAAAGAGTACGGAGGCCTGCTCAAAAACCAGGTTGGCGCCTGGGAATGCTAGTGCTCAAAAAAAAAAAAAAAGGGGGGGGGGCGCCCTCCCAGATTTAAGAAGCATCAGAAAGGTGATGGCACTCTGAGAACTGTGTAACCGAAAGGGATGCATTGTGCACATTTGGAAGCATAAGAAACAAATATTCTAAGATATGAAAATTAGTCTCCTCCATGAAATAAGGCAATTCGATTTGGAGAACTCAAGAAAAAGAGTGCAACCCCAAAAACAGACTGACTAACTCATGGGCTAGCGAATAAGTTACCAGCCTCCAGCTGGAACATACAACCCAAGAATCCGGGTTCATCTAGGGATCAGAAAGCAGGGGAACCAAGATGAATAAATAAAATGCTTCTTCCTCCTGTCTGCCTTTGCTCGCTTCCATTTCTGCCTGCAAATTTCAATTAAAAAAAAAAAAAAAAAAAAAAAAAAAAGAGGATGTGCGCCCTAATGGAGTAGCAATTGAGTAAATCACCTTCCAAAAAGCACAGGTCACATAACCCTGGGTTCAAGTCCCGGGGTCGGGGAGAAACAACCAGTGTGAACAACTAAACAGAATAAAATACTTCTTCCTGGAAAAAAAAAAAAAAAAAAAACAGCAACAATCCTTATTTGTGTGACAAAATATGTACCCTTAAACTTCAGAATGTAGGTCTCATTTTCAAGCAGACTCTGGAAATGATGTGGAGCCACAGATTTGAAGGTTGAGAGAGGAAGAATCAGAAATTTGAGAATTCTGGTGGTGGGGCACCCTGGTGGCCTAGCGGTTTAGTATAACCGGCATAGGCCACATAACATCAAGAAAGGTCCCTGATTCAAGACCCCGGGGTCTGAGGGAACAACCAAGATGAATACAGAAATAAAGAGCTTCTTCCTCCGCTCATTCCTGCCTGCACCTTTCTTTAAAAAAAAAAAGAAAGAAAAGTTCTAGGGTGCTCCCTAGTGGCCTAGCAGTCTAGTACACCTGGGTGCAGTCCCATATACATCCCAAGGTCCGAGGTTCGCATTCCAGGTCCACATGGAACAACTAAATAAAAATAAATGCTTCTTTCTCTCTTCCTGTCTGCCTACCTACAAACCTTCATTCCCACCTGCACCTCTCCCTTAAAAAAAATGAATAAATAATTTCGGCGCACTCTGGTGGAGCATGGGTTAGGTCATCCACCTCTGATGGAAACAAGCCACATGCCCCTGGGGTGGGGTCGGAGGGGGGGGGGAAGACAACTAGTGTGAATAAAAATAAAATAAAACGCTTCTTCCTCCTCTCTCTTCCTGCCTGCCTGCCTACTAGCTTTCATTCCTGTCTGAACCTTTCCTTTAGGGAAGAAAAAAGGAAAGAAAAATTCTGGAATGCATGTTTCCAGGTTTGTGGCCTGGTGGCCTTGGATTGGTGGGAATGTGAGTACCCCCAATACTTTAGTTTTTGGAGCCCAGATTTGAGAGACCCATTAACAGGGCAAACCTCCAGATTTCAAAGGGAGTGCTTACTCATATTGGAAGCTCGATAAAAGGAGTCCTCCCGGTTTGCGGGGCGGGATCTAGGGGAAGGAGTACACCCTCATTGTGGAGGGGCTAGAAATTGAGATATAACGTAAGGATAAAGCTATAAAAGGGACCACCCACATTTTTCAAAACTATAGAGAAAGGGGATACTCCCAGAATCAAGGGCTTGCGAAAGGGGTGTGCTCCCCAGAAAAGTCAATAAAAGAAAACGTGTTCCTGAAGCAGGAGGCAACAGTAGGAGGTGGTGGCGGAGCCCTCCCGGGCCACCAAGCTCTGGGTCTGGTCTTAGAGCTCATCCCCCCACCCCCAACTCGGCCCGTTCCGCGCCCCGGGCCCGCGGCCCAGCCCCCTCAGGCGGAGCGGATAGGCCGCGGCCGCTGTCACTCCCGCGGGCGGCCCAGGGGATTGGGCGCTGCTCGCACGCCCGCCACGCTCTCAGCAGCGGTCTCCGGGCCTCACTCCGGGCTGAACGAACGCGGCCGGGCGGGGAGCGGGGCCAGGCAAGGGACCCGAGAAACGGTGGCGTCCGTCACCTCGTACCCACCCACCCCGCACAGGGCGCGCGCGTGGTGCAGGCACGGCCCGAACCGGCCCCGGCCGGCCGGCTTCATCTCGCCGCGCCTCGCCGCGAGCTCACCTCACAGCCCCGCTCCGGCTGCGCCGCTCCAGGACCAACCGACAGAAGGACTCTGCGTGCTGCGCACCACGTGACCCCGGGGACGCGCCCAGCGTATCCCCCGCCCCCCACACACACGCACCATCGCCACCACCGAGTGACGCAGCGCCCCCACGACCCAGCCCTCGGCTCCGCCCCGCCCGATTGCCGTGGCGACGACTCGGACAGGCCACGCCCACTGCCCTGACGCGCGGGAACCTGGCCGGCGCCGGGAACACGCATCCATAACCACTGTGATCACACGAAGCCGAGAGTAGACATTATTCATCACCTGTTAATTTGCCTTCTAAAAGTATCTCTAGTCCTCCCACTTCTCTTCAGCCCACTACCAACACTCCAGTCCAGGCCACCGTCTCCTCTCTTAGATGATGGTGGGTCCTCTCCAGTGCATTTACCCTTCTGCTAACAATCCATTTTTCACACATACACAATGGGCACTTTTCAAAATGCTAATATAATCACAGCCATAACCTGACCAAAATCCGTTTCGCACTGTTCTTTGGATTAAAGTCTAAATCTTCACTGTTACATGTCTACCAGGTTTTTCAAAGTCGGGACCTAACCTGCCTTTCCTGCATTCTCACATATCTAGCTCTCCCACGTTTCTCAGCGTCTTTCAGGTGCTCAAACAAGCCAGATTCCTTGCTTCAGGGCCTTTGCACTCATCCCTGCTCCACTTTGCCTCATTAACTCCTAGGAAAGGACTCCAATTGCTAGTGTGGAGAGGAGCTGTATTTTCTCCCCAGAAACTAAGTCGGAGGTGTAGCCAAGTCAGACGGGTCTGAGTTTTTTTCCCAGTAGTACTTGGAAAGTCCCCAGGAGAAACCGTAAACTTTTGTTGTTTATGGAAACAATAACAGACTTTATTTTACTTTGGAAAGACTGAACAACTACTTTGTACTTCTTAAAATATAAATTTAATCACATAGTAGTCCTGTTTAAATCAACCAATCTCCCCCCTGCTGCATCCTCCACCTTTGCTCATTCTTTGGCTTCAATGACTTTCTGTCCATTTTTAAGGTTCTTTCCAAGCTCCTTTCAGCCACTGAACCATTACAAAGCTGAGCTTCATCATGCAGGTTTCAGTTTATCAGCTCCTCAGTCAGATCCCCTTTGACTACATTACCTGGAAATGCTCCCCTTGATCTCATGCCTCTTCTATGACCATTACTCCTACCTTATCACTGTTCGGTTTCAACAGAGCATTTAACAGTTTGTAAGGGTTTCATTTATTCTTTTGTTGTATTTGTTGATTTCCTGAATTAGAGTAAGAGACTATCTTATATCTACTGAACTGTTCGAGCTTGCCTGTGGAAAGAATGAAAAAGACTGACACTTGGTGGGGAAATGTTAAAATAAAAACAATTAGTAGATATTATTTAATGAACTGAGTTTATTTTAAAAAGTGATTTTCAAATCAGGGCTGGAAACTGAAGAAGGAAATTCCTCGGTGGAGGTAGTCAGGGCAGAGGGCAGTGCTTAGGGAGAAGTTCTGGGAAATCAGGGACAAAGCTTCATCTGTGCTCTCTTTGGCAGCACATACACAAAAATTGTAATGATCTGGAGATTAGGACAGCCCCTGAACAAGAATAATATGCAAATTGTTGAAGTGTTTCATAGGTTAAAAAAAAGAAATTTAGGGACCACCTGCATTAACTCAGCTAAGTGCTCAAATACAGGAAGAAAAGACCTTTCCAAGATCACCTGGGTTTTCTTTTATTAACATGACATTGCTAATATTGTAGTAACGGTTATACAGAGAATTCTTTGCCCCACAACCACAGAAAAGCCAGAAGTTCGAGAATCCATAATGCCATATAAATATAATCCATTTCCTCATTTATTCAATCTACATACAATAAGGCCCAGGATTAAGCAGGGAACCAAAAACAGAGCAGAGAGAAAATTTAAGCCCTGCTCTCAAAGAGCTCAGAGTCTGGTAAAGAAATTGTCAGAATTTGTAAATAAAGATTATTTTTGTTTGTTGCAAGAAAAAAGCAAAAGAAATATAGCAGGGATACTAGGGTCCCAAAGCATCCTCAAGAGATAGAAGGGCAGGGGGAAAAGAAGCAGGCACAAGAGCAGTTCCACCAAGAAGCAAGAGGCAGCAGCTGTTGCTGCCAGCGACACCATACACCACAGCTGGGATTCAATTCTAATATCCCTTTGTCTTTGAGTCACTCAAGAGGCAAACTCTTGGCCAAGAGCTGCTGTTGATTGGTCAATCTCAGGTCACATGGATTATCCTGTCAGCCAGGGAAAGAAGATAAGAATAATCTGCCTTTAAGAGTATCCCCGAAATGGAAAAACGGGAGGACTGACTCTGACTAAGCAAAAATCATGTTACATATATGAATAATGTGTCATGGGAGTGATACTTTTTCTGATTTTTTTTAAAGGTGAAAGCTTAGTTTGTCAGCTTTGTCTGAACTGGATATTCACTGACCACAAGCCTCAAAACTCAGTTTGCAAAGCACTGGTCTAAAACCCAGGACTTAACCACTGCCTTTATAGCATCATTCACCTTTCTGCCTTAATATCTCTCCAGCATCTCAACCTCCCATTTCTTTCTTAGGTAGGATTTTTCTTTATACAAGATAGTTGTACATTCAAGCAGTATTTGTGAATGAGTAGATTAATGAATGTATAGTGGTTTTAACTCCAGAGAGTAGAATATCTCTTGCTAAATATCCAGCCCTTTTAGAACTATATAGTTCCTCAGTGGAGCCCTGCATATACATAAATTATATAGTAACACGAGGCATTCAATACCTGCTAAGAAGAATCCTTTCCCTCTCTCAGCATCACTTTTCTTCACCTCTAAAATGGTATGATATCTACCCTTACTTACAGAATCATTACATTTAATTTAGGGAAAGTATAAGAAAATGAAAAGTACAAAACTGTATATAAGTGATTTTGTAATTGCTTTCTTATTAGATTCAACATCTAGAATATTCAAAGTGTCTCTAGTTAAAGAGAAGTGAACTGAAAACCTAACATGAGATAGGAAATTTAATTAGGAAACTGATCTTTCTCAGCCTCCACCCAGCAGACCTCTATATACTCTATCCTTAGACAGCCCCAAGTCATTTACATTGAGCCTGTCAAAGGAAAAAGGAAAAACTAAAATAAAAAGAAGCCCCTTAACTGCAGCTCACATCCACAGATCCCAGGTATCACCAAATTTGAGCATATGTCTCCAGAGCAGGAACTGGGGTCTGATATGTGCAGTACTGAACTGGCGTGAGAACTCAGGAAGCCGGAAACCACGTTCAGGGTAGCATTGAAAAGGTTCCAGGACCTCTGCAAGGCGCCAGGGGCCCAAGGGAAAGCAGGTTGAGTCTTGACTCTAGCCTTAGGGCTCTCCAGCCTGGGCCTGATGGAAAGTTCTTGAGTTCCCCAAGCCTTAGCTGCTTTCCAAGTGAGGGGGAGGAAGTAAGAATTCCAATATATTTTGAGTATTTTGCAAGATTATGAAGAGGGAGGGAGAAGAGGAGAGAACAGGAGAACAATTTTGATTTTTTGCCTTGGCCACTAAAAAGAGGGTTAAGATATATATGAACCACTTTACAGGCTAGGACAGTGACTTGTTGTCATTGGGAAATCTTTGTAATTGAAGCTTACCTAATATATGTTTCTTGTGAGTTGAAGCTTTTGCCAGCCAAGAGATGAAGAAAAAGGGGGTGGAGTTTAGCCCCAGGGACTAAAGGATTAAAGGTTATAAAGAGGTCAATTAAATAAGCAGTCTTTAAATCTGCCAGTACTCACTTCATTCCCCAAATCCTTGCAATTTAATTTTAACTCGTTAATGCTATCCCAGGGTTCAAATGTCAGAAATTATATAAAAAGTATACACTACAAAATCTCCTTCAAACTCTTGTCCTTCATTGGCT
This sequence comes from Solenodon paradoxus, assembly GCA_004363575.1. Lineage (NCBI taxonomy): Eukaryota > Metazoa > Chordata > Mammalia > Eulipotyphla > Solenodontidae > Solenodon > Solenodon paradoxus. Next base: position 1,073,186 of record RJWH01000181.1, on the reverse strand, counting down.
CAGACTTCGGTGGTAAACTCTACTCTTACTTTCTTATTATTCTTTTCAGGATTTTCTTATACATATATAAACAAATCTGAATATAGGTTTTATTACATAAATATACAGAGAGAGATAAATATTTTTTAAAGGAATGAAGGTGGGAAGAAGCAAGCAGGCAGGAAGAGACAGGAAGAGACAGGAAGAAGTACTTTATTCATCTTATCTTGGTTGTTTCCCCTGGCTCAGGGAACAAATTGGGGTCCCTGGGATGAATGTGGACTGCACTGATTAAAGACAGTGAACCGAACCACTACACCAGGGCACACCAGTACATATGCATAGTCTTAAAATCACTTGTCCATCTTTCCCCTCCTTAATCTTTTAAAAAGAAACACAGGTGGTTTCAAGATTATTCCCATAAAGTTATTCTCACTTACTCCCATTCTTGATAGAGAAATAAGTGATGTTCCCGTTATCCAGGTAGGAATGTTTATAAACCCACTGCCACAAATAAACACATGTCAAAGCCATCACCACATGTCTTTAAAAATATATACATTAGAAATTACTTTTTTTTTTAAAGAATCAGTACAGGTAGGAATGAAGATGAGTACACAAGCAGGAAGAGAGGAAGAAGAAGCAGAGCTGGATGACCCAAGTGTTGCTTCATCGAGGTCTGCCCAGAAATTATCTTTAGGATCTTGATACAAAGAAAAATAATCCTAAAATATGGACAGGAGAACCATTAAGGAAAAGATTATACATTCAACACAAAAAATATATTCTATCCACAACTGTACATATATACCTGGTCTGAGGAGTTTAGGGAAAAGAAAATGGAAATGGAGACTAAGAGTAACTCAGTAAAGAGGGGCTGTTCACTTTGTTTCCAATGTTTGTACATAAAGTTGCCATAATCACTTTACTGATGGTTTTTTACAATGTTTCCAAATGTTATAAACAACACTTAATTAAATAAACAACTTTGGACATTCAAAAAAGGAAAGAAAGGAAAAGAGGGACTATGTTTGGATGAAAGGAAATTCTGTGCTAAGAAACAAACATCTGATAGAGTGTATCAGTGTAATTAAGTGCATTTGAGGTTTTAAAAAAAAGTGAGTGTTGGGTGTTTGATAATTAATCCTCTGCAGCTCAACCTCCTCTGGAATGCTTCTTACCTGCTTACTGACTAAGACCCCGAACCTCTCTTCCCTTTCCATGTTTTCCCCACAGTTGTGGGTTGAGATCTTTTTCCTTGATTTTACCAAATCATGCCCAGCCCACAGTTTCCTCAGGCCTAGAACAGTATCTGATCCAATCTCGACTCAAAATTCAAGGCTCTAAATAAGTAACATTACCAACAAAAAGTCATTGGATGGCAATTAGGGAGAGACAGGTAGTAACAGGTACACTCATACTTTATTCCAGTTTCCCTGCAAATATCATTGTCTCTTTTTATCCCTTGCTGCTTCATAAGTAGTTTTTAGACTTTTTGGAGGTTTAGTCTATTTGCTAGATCACTATTCCTTCTCCCACTCATCCCTTTTTATTTTCAGGGCAGTCTTTTTATTGCAGAATATGAAAATAGAGGCAGAATTTTTCATATACCTCCCTCAATTAGAAATTAAAAAGTGTCATAAAAATCCAAATGATAGGGCATGCCTGGGTGACCTAGCAGCCTAGTACACCTGTTAGCAGTCCCATATACCAAGGTCCTGAGTCAAGACCTGGGGCCAAGGGAACAACCAATGTGAACAACTAAATAACAAATAAAGTGTTTCTTTCTCCTCTCTCTTCCTGTCTGTCTACTCACCCTGTCTGTGTCTTTCCTTAAAAAAAAAAAAAAAAAAAAAAAAAAAAAAAATCCAAATGATGATACCTTATGAATACATAGAACTTGATTCTGCCTATTTTGAACTCTCCCTGTCCTCCTACCGTATACTTCTATTTGGTAAGACCTCTAACTCCCTAGAGGCTAGATGGGAAAACAAAAGTTATATTTATATTCCCTATAAATTTTCCAGATTTTTCCTTAACCTTAGCCGTAGTCTCTCTCCCCTCCTATTCTACTTCAACTCTTTGTCTTTTTTTTTAACAAAAAAATTTTAAGGAAAAGTGCAGGCAAGAATGAAGACAAGTAGGCAGCAGGCAGGGAGAGGAGGGAGAAGCATTTTATTTTGTATTTACTTGTTCACATTGTTTGCTTCCCCCTGGACCCAGGAATATAATGTGGGGATATGTGGCTTGTTACTTTGGAGGAGATTCACCTAACCGCTGCTCCACCAGAACACCTTACCTTTTTTTTTTTTTTTTTTTTTTTTTAAGATGATATTTATTGAACAGTCACTATTTGACAGGTACTGTGCTAAGTACTTCACAAATTATCTCATTAATAGTCACAATCACCTTGAAGAGTTCTCCTATTTATTATCATTTTACAGTTGAAGAAATGGAGGCACAGAAGAATTACTTCTTGAAGGCCATATTGTTAAGGAATAATTCAAACACAGATCATTGAATTCTAGACCTCATACTTATTGATCTAAATTAACCAGATTCACAGTAGACCCTCTCCTATTCCCTTTGACTCCTCTCCCAGTCTAGCCTTTTCAAGCTACCATTCTAACATAACTATAATAATAATGTAATCCTTGTAAAGCATGTCAGAGCATCTACTCCCCTGCACAAAACCCTATAATATCTGCTCTCTACCTGAAAGTAAATCTAAATTTTTTAAGTAACAAACCCTTTTTGATCTACCTCTTATGTTCCCTTGCTCTCTGATCTCATATTCTCTTCTCTTCTCTGTTTGTTGTTTTCTCATTCCAGATATACTGGCTTCCTTCCTTGAATACACTAAACAGGTTACAAGGGGTTTGTACTCCCTTTTACCACCTAGCTAGATCTATGCCCCACCCCCCACCCAATAGCCACTAGATTGACCACTTCCTTTTGTCTCTGTTCAAAGCATCCTTTTATCAAAAAGGTCTTACCTGCCATTCTAAACAAAATAATGTCCTGTCCTCTTTATATTTTTTTTTCAGTTCTTATCACCATGTAGTGTGTGTTCATGTGCATATACATATGTGTGTTTGTATGTATGCATACATAAATGTGTATATGTGTGTATATGTACATATAAAACCTGTTTCTTTACAATATGCAATTCTTTTTTTAAAGGAAAGTTACAAATGAAGACAAACAGGCAGGCAGGCAGGAAGAGAAAAGTGGAAGAAGTATTTTATTTATCTTTTAATTTAGTTACTCATCTTGGTTGTTCTGCTGGGCTGCAGGTCTTGGATCTGGGACGGACCTTGGGTTGTATGTAAACTATGTCTATGAACTAAAACTGCTCAGCTATCAGGGTTTACTTCTTCTTCTTCTTCTTTTCTTTTCTTTTCTTTTTTTTTTTTTTTAATTTATGTGTGTCTGTGTGTGTTTCTTTTTTAAAGGACAGATGCAGGCAGGAATGAAGGCAAGCAGGCAGACAGGTGAGATGAGGGAGGAAGAAGAAGCATTTTTAATTTTTATTTGTTGTTTATACTGGTTGCTTCCCCTTATACCCAGGACTTGACCCAGGGGTATGTGGACTGGGCTTCTTCAGAGGCATTGACCTAACTGCTACTCCATTAAATACACCTTTTTTTTTTCTTTTTAGGAAAGGTGTAGGCAGGAATGAAGGCAAGTAGGCAGGCAGGAAGAGAGAGGAAGAAGCAGCATTTTATTTATTTTTATTTAGGTGTTCGCAGTGGTTGTTCCCCCAGCCCCAGATCTTGAGCCCAGGACCTCGGATGTATGTGAAACTGCTCCCAGGGTGCACTAGACCACTAAGCCACCAGGGTGTGCCCACACGATACACTTCTTAAGGACAGGGACTTCATTTTGTTTGCTGCCATTGCCCTACAATGAGGTCTAGCATGACAGACATAATTCAATAGAAAATACATGGTTTGCGAAAATGATCATATCAAGCAATATTTTTGAATGCTTCCATTATGCCAGTCACCCTAATAACTTAACATATATTTTTATCATTTAATCTTTAAAACAACCTTGGACATTTAATTACCTTTGTAATGTGAGGTCCAAAAATATTCAGTATCTTATGAACAACTGGGTCTCTGAGGAAGCGAGAGAGAAAAAAAAAAGTCTGATTTCTAGTGTTTACAGGTAACTTTAGTGTCAATACTCAAACTGTGCAGGATTTCAAATTGCCAACATGAGTTTTACTGGCTCACAAAATTCCAGAACATTTGATAATTGGATCCTGAGCAGGTTGAGTCCACTCTAGCACACCACTGCCACTGTTCTTAGCAGAGCATAGAAGACCTTTCACAAAGTAGTTCTTATGTCTTTTTCCAGTGGAATCTCCTCTGACTCAATTCACCCACACAGCCCACTTTCAAATTATACAGAATTGCTGTCTGTGTGAGGACATGTCCTACTTACCTATACTTCATTGTCACTGGACATGGTGCTGTTTCTGAGTTGTTTTATCCTTCCTCAGTCTGGCTCTGGACTGATGTAACTCTATAACTGTATTAACCAATTCAACAAAATCATTAAAAACCAGCACAGGCAGGATGTTTAAGAGATAAAGGAGAAGCAGTCGATGTTCTCAGGGTGGCTCACAATCTAGTAATGAAGGCAAACTTGTGAAAAATGAAGGTGAGTTCAGTCAACAAGTGTAATAATCAGGGACTGATTCTAACCAGAGCGATCAGAACCATGATCAACTTCCTAGAGGAAGTAAAACACAAGGATCTTTAAGGAAAAATATTTTCTAGACAGGGAAAGAGGGGTTTTTTGACTTCTGGAACAGAGTAAGGAAGTTGATTAGCTCTCCTGGATTCTCCCCAAACCCTCAATGGGAAACTTTATTGTACTGAATTAAAGCAGACTTTCCAATGAACAAGTGGTCAAAATCAATGAATAGATCATCTTGAGAAAAGTTTGCCAAAATTTTATTCCTTATGATTATCAACAAGTCATATTCAACAACTAGGTATTCTGCAGATAATTAAAGAATGTCACAGAACTCATAGACCTGTTCCAATCAGTACAAACATTGGAAAATGTAGCAAAAACCATTGGAAATGATAAAACAATATTGGTACACACCATCTACATTAATATATCTGTATATATAATAAAATATACATCAAATACATACATACAAATATTTTTATATATAATAAAAGTAGAGAATGTATATTTGTGACTCTGGCCACTGAGACTGCTGGCATGCAGACCATGCCGATGCTGGGTCTGAAGAGAAAAACCAACATAAACTACTAAATAAATACATATGCTTAATAATATAATAAAATTAACACTGAGTGAATCACTGATTGATGAACTTTACTGTATAAACTCATTCCATTCTTCCATGATTTCACAGAGTTGGTTTTATTATTATTCCACAGATACTTCACAGATGAGAAAACTGAGATTTATGACAAGTTAAATCACTCATCCAATGTCACAGTTATACAATGGAGTTCTGTAGCCAATTTGGACTGCCTTATAACAGCCAACTACATATTCAGCTGGTAGTTTAAAATAGGTCACACTGAGAGTGTTTACACTATAGATATCAGTAAATGCTACATAGTTTGTTTTTTAGCACAAGTTTATCAGCAAATGATTGGTAACCTTAGGCACTGTTCAAGGTCCTGAGGATGGAATAATAAACAATAATGCCTGTCTTCCTGAAGCTAATGGTCTAATGGTGGGTGCTAGACCAGAAACAAATAAATATGTAAACTATATTGTAGATCAAATGATGGCAAGTAGTATAAGGAATCACAAAGCAAAATAATGGATTTAGAGTTAAGAAATATCTAATAACTGACTCATTTTACTTTTAGGAGGTAAGATTTAGAAAAATTTGGATGGTGTGAAACTTCGTAACCTTTTTTTTTAAAGGGTAAATATTTAAAGGGTAAATATTTATTTTTCACGGAAAGGTGCTGGAAGGAATGAAGGTGAGCAGGAAGGCAGACAAAGAGAGGAAGAAGAGCATTTTATTTTTTATTTACTTGCTCACACTGGTTGTTTCTCCCCCAAAATGGGACTCAAACCCAGGGGAATGTGGCCTGAGCTTCTTTGGAAAGACCTAACTGCTACTCCACTAGGGTTGTCCCATAAGTTTTTTTCGAGGAAGAAATTTTAAGCAGGCAGTTAGGCAGAAAGTGAGAGGAGGAAGAAACACTTCACTATATTTAGTTGTTCATCTTGGTTGTTGGCCGTGTTCTGGATGTAGAACCCAAGTCCTTGGGATGTATGTAGACTGTGCCTGGCCACCTATCTGATAAGCTACCTGGGTATGCCAGAAGTGTTGTTTTTTTTTTTTGAGGGGAGCTGCAGGCAGGAATGAAGGCATGGAGGTGAGTAGGCAGGCAGGAAGAAAGAGAGCGATAGAAGCAGCAGTTTATTTTTATTTAATTGTTCACATTGGTTGTAACCCTGGCTTCAGGTCTTGAACCTAGGACTTTGTGATGTATTTGGTTCTGCTCCCAGGGTGTACTGAACCAGGAAGGCACCAGGGTGCACACCACCGCAGGCGCCCCCCAACTCCCTTTTTTTTTTTTTTTAAGGAAAGGTGCAGGCAGGAATGAAGAAGGGCAGGAAAAGAGAAGAGGAAAGAACATTTTTTTAAAATTTATTTGTTTATCTTGGTTGTTTCCAGCAGTCTTGGGACATGAACCTGGGACCTCGGGATACATGTAGGCTGTGCCCAAACCTATTTCACCAGGGCGTGACAAAAGAAACATTTTTAAGGGTGGAAAGAAGAGGAGGAGGAAGTACTTTGGGTTATTTCCTCCAGCCTGGGTCCTCAAACCGGGTTCCTTGGCATTTCCATGGTCCACTCTCCAGCTGCCTACTTAATGCCTAAGCTACCAGGGTGTGCCTTCATAAGCTTTTTTGCTTTAGACTTTCCTGTAGATCTTTAAAGATATTATGCTTCCTCCTGCTACAAATCCTTTTGTACAGTCTGTTCTTTGACTGGACTACTGTTTACCTGTTAAATATTCTTCCTCACAAGATCTCCCTTTTATATACTTTAATAACAACATAAACCTGTCTTACAGCTCTTGTCACAATTGTACATCTTCACTTATTGTGTGTGTGTGTTTTAAAGAAGAATTTGGGGTGCAGCTTCGTGGTCTAGTGGTTTAAACCAGGCGTAGTTCAAGTACATCCCAAGGTCCTCAGGCAGGCAGGAAGAGATAGGAGGAGAAAGCATTTATTTTTATTTAGCTGTGTATCTTGGCTGTTCTCCATGACCCAGGATGTGAGTCCAGGCCTTTGGGATGTATATGGTCTGCACTATCAGCTGGAGACAGTTGAACCCACTACTCCACAAGGACTTTCATGTTCTTTATTTTTTTTAATTAAATAATTTTTTTTAAAGGAAAGGTGCAGGCAGGAGTGAAAGTGAGTAGGCAGGCAGGCAGGAGGAGAAAAGAGAAGCATGTTTATTTTATTTTTATTTAGTTGACACTGGTTGCGTCCCCCTGGATCTGGGACTCAAATCCAGGGGTATGTGGCTTGTTCCTTCAGAGGCGATTGATCTAACTGTAACTCTACCAGGGTGTACCACATTTTCTTTATTTTTCATGTCATATTCACTCTTGAACCCACATGCATGCACATAGTAGGTATTCAATAATATGATCTTTTAAGCAATACCTGCCACCTCCAACTCCAGGAGGGCAGGGTCAGACTGTTTTGGACTTCATTGCTGTTTTTCCAGTGCCTAGTTTAGAGTCTGCCACATAGTAGAAATCATGCATACATACATACATACATATATATATATATATATATATATATATAAAGTAATTCTTCAATATATTGAAAAGAAGAAATTGGGCATGTACCAGAAACCAGGGATTTGGGGTCTTATCATTTATTTGCTCTCCCTCCTGTATCTTGCCCTATATTATGGAGGTTCTTGGAAGATTCTGTTTTTTTTTTTTCTTTCCTTTAGAAAAATTATTTTTAAAGGAAAGGTGCAGGCAGGAATGAAGGCGAATAGGCTCACAGGAAGAGAGAAGAGAAAGAAACATTTATTTTATTTAGTTGTTTTCCCACCCCCATCCTTGACAGGAACCCAGGTCCTTGGATATAGGTGGCTTATGCCAACAAGAAGTGGAGGAATTAACCCCTAAACAGCCTGAGTGTACCTCTTTCCTATTGTTTTGAATTGAGATAAAATCTAACATCAGATTAACCATCAACCATGCTCAAGGGTATAATTTTTGGTATACCCTATGGTCACAGTGTTTTACAACCCTCACCACTATCTAGTTCCAGAACATTACATCACTCCAAAAGGAAGTCTCACATACATTAAGCAGCCACTCCCTATTCTCCCCACCTCCCACCAGAGAACCACTAATCTACATTTTTTTGAGCTAATCTCCTTTTTGTAGATTTACCTCTTCTGAATGTTTCATGTAAATTGAATTACACGTGATCTTTTTTGACTAACATGTTTTTGAGGTTCATCTACTATATTTCAGTATTTCATTCATTTTCATGACCAAATAATATTCTCTTGTATGTACACAAGTTTATGCATTTATCAGTTGATGGGCATTTGGATTTTGTCCTTTTTTGTTTTTATGACTATTATAAAGAGTGCTTAATATTTTTCTGGAAGCATTGGTCTGAAAACATGTTTTCAATTCTTGTGTATACCTCAGAATAAAAACTGCCAGATCATATGTTAATTCTATATTTAACTTTGTGAGGGAAAAATCCCCCCATCCCCTTGGGAATCCACTTCCTTGAATTTTACCTGGTTAACACTGCAGTTGCCTCAGCTTGAGCCACAGGGTACATCCAAAACACTAACTTGAACATGGTTTTGGATACTTCAGGTGTTGTCTAAACTGGAAATTCTTGAAAGAAAAAGGCTGTGCTTTTGATTTATACTAACAAATTGTTCTGCAGACTGCTAAAAATTCTGTAGCTACTTACTGAATTTATCAATAAATGATATATTTCACTGATTAATAGAACTATAAAAGAGCACACTAAATTTATATTTTGTTAGTGTATTGAATTTTTAATTTTCCTTCTCAAACAGCATTTTGAGTAATTTTTCCCATGGGATAGACAAACGATCTATAGTATCACCTTACCAATGAGTGTGCCTTAATTTTGTTTGCCCTAAACTACACAGAGTTCAAAACATTCTACTTTTTCCACCTAAATATTAAACTGTCAAAAACATCAATTGTTGCTTCCTTATCTATTTCACACAGGCTTTGAAGAATCTGTATCTCGTATACACTAAAAAAGAAAAACAAAAAGGGCTTGAAGAATCTGTATCTCGTATACACTAAAAAAGAAAAAAAAAAAAGGCTAGAGATTAGAATGGCCCCTGCACAAGGATTACATTCTATGTCAAGTATTCCACATTGAAAAAAGAAAAAAGAAATTGTATTTTCAGTTTTTGAATTTGATTTTTTTTTTTTTTTTAGTGGAGCAGACAGGAATGAAGGCAGTAAGAGAGAAAAGCAAGCATTTTATTTTTATTTGTTCACCTTGGTTAAACGAAGGTGTCTCGTTTCAAATCTTTGCTCTCAATTAAGTTGTTTAGTAGACTTCTGTTTAAGATTTTTGTTTATAAATCATCTGTTTTCCCAAACATTTTTTATCTTGGAGGAAAAGCGTTAGTCAATGATCTCTCAGCTCCCTTTTTCTTCTTCACGGTTCCCACTAAAGAACAAGTGGTGAATGTATTCTCTGCGAGGCATCTGGGAGACTTCAGGGATGAGGAGTTGCTAAATCCCATAGCAGTGGCGGGCGTGGGGCGGGGTGGGGGTGGGGGGTGCATTTTTGGAAAAACAATAGCAACTCCAACACAAGGCCAGGCTATACAATCAGGGCGGGGTGGGGGTGGAGGCACAACTCTGATCAAATGCCAAGGGAAGCAGTTTGGTTTTTCACCTCTTTACCTTCCTACATTACTTCCAAGGTTGTTTTTTTCATCTTAGCTAAGGTATTTCCTAATCCACTGGTTCTAAAAAGACCCGGCAATCTAATTTTTATTCTACAATCGTATCCCCTACCCCAGTGTTTTCTCTCTTCGCTTTCTCTTAGGTGCTTTTCATTTCGTCTTCACCATTAGTGAATAAATTATACAACGACGCTTACGTTTTATTCTAACGCCATATGGATTAGGTTGCCACATGGCGACCTTGACAGATACAGGATGAGAGGCCCAGGGAAAAAGGGGCGGTCATCCCTGTGGGGGGAACCTTCAGATAACTGTGAGGAGGTGCAAGGCGGAGGTGGCAACCACTTAGCACCACTCAGCATAGTTTTCTAAAAGACTGACAGGAAGTACACCAACTGTCTTTGCTCGAGAAACTTGCGCGCTCTCGCGAGATATGGACGCCTCTCTAAGGTGGGTCGCCAAAGGCGCTTCTTTGAGTGGGGGATGGGAATATCTGTGGCGCAATCATTGCGCGAGATTGGGCCATGGTCGCTGGCACCCTCCCGCCGCCCATACCTAAGTCTCGCGATATTTCGGTTGCTACGGTCTGGAACGAATATAAATTCTCGCGAGAGCCCGTGCTTCAGGCTCTGTGAGGCCCCGTGTGTTTGTGTGTATGTGTTGGTGACTGTGAGTACGGGGAAGCTACGGCCGCCATTTCAGAGAGCTTGCCGACGCTGTCGCAGGGGTGGAACCTGAGCTGCCGGAGCTGCCGAAGCCGCCATCCTGCACTACCGCGCGGGCTCTTCTAATTCCATTGTTTCTTTTAGATTCGCTAGGGCCTATCCGTCCTCGGAGCCCGAAATTCGGGCTGGGCGGTACCGCGGCCTGGGCCTTGCGGCTTAACAGTAGTAACAGCGGCGGCGGCAGTCCCCCCTTTTCGAGTACAACCCGCACCACAGGGGTCCGAAAGCCCGCACAGGTAAGGGGGAGTCGCAGAATCGCGTATTATCAGCGTTTCGAAGGTTTGGTTCTTTTGGGGGTTGAGGAATACTCCTGAAGCGGTCTTTAGCAACGCGGGCGGCGGCAGTTTCTCGAGAAACTACTTCTATTTCGGTGGCTGCGCCCTTTTCCGGTCGAGGGGATTGTAGGATTGTTGTGGGTAACGTGTACTCTGGAGACCGCGGCAAATGGCGACCTCTCCGTTGGAGGATGTGGCCGGCCGCGACCTCCCAACATGGCGCCGAGCGCTGCCATGGCACAGCCCCTCCCAGCCGAGGGAGTTTCCTTCTCCCAGTAAAATGGCAGCGCAGTTTTTGCGCGGAAAGAGAAGTCGTTGTCGGAGGCTCCCGGCCTTTGTTTTTGTGTCTTGCCGTAGCCCTTTTTATACATCGAACAATTTCTCTATCTCTGTATGTTAGGTCTTAGACGCATTTTAGGTTTAATTGCCAAACCTGGTAAAATGCGTCGTGCCACTTTAGTCATTCTCGGGTTTTTGAAGATTTTTTTGAAGTAGATCGGGTAGGAAAAAAGCGAGTAAAATTAAAAAATACAATTTTATCCTGTCTTTTTCTAGACGTTTAGAGAGAATGGCAGACGATATTGATATTGAAGCAATGCTTGAGGCTCCTTACAAGAAGGTGAGAAAAAACATGTCGGTGAGGTTTATATATTTCTTAATTTAGCATTTTCACGAAACTACTGCTGAAATGTAAACTAACCTCCCCGGAGCCCTCTTGATTTATCTTATCAGAGATGCATTACGTGTAACTTACAAAGTAAATATATGATATTGATGTAATAATATTGTGCAGTAGTTTCACTTCAGCGTGATGAATAAATGCCCATCTATCTCTCTTTGTAGACTTGCCTAACGATATCTCACCTCTACTCCCATGAATTCACCTTTGATTCCAGTGTGAACTGTCAATCATAAGGTAGTAATTGAGTGACTTATCGCTGTACCGTGGTCCCCTAGGTAAAATGACTCAACTAAGAAATTACCAGCTCCAGTTTGGTATAGCAAAAAAGGTGAATGTAGTGGTTTGGGAAAATAGCAGGGGTCCAAGAATAACCAAATACAACCAGTCTGTGGCAAGCAAATCTTTACATAAATCTTACAAGAAGAAATGGGTGAGATTTAAAATTTTTATCTACAAGGACTGGTAATATTAAATATTAAAACAGGCAGGTGATGATCTGCTCTGTGAAAGTTACTAAAATTCTTGGATCCCTGAACAGAAAAAAAAAAAAAAAATTGAGGCAAAAGAGACAGTATCACAGCTTATAGTCACTTGATGACTGTTTTACTGTTCTCCATATTGTTTTATTTTTAATTAATCCCTGCCATAATATTTCACACTAAAAACTACAGAGGAATTATTTTGGCTAATAATTTTTGACCCAATTTTAGTATCACAGTAAAATTAAAGTGTCTTTTCATTCTTTCACCGCTTGGTGGTGAAAATAGCAGCATGCATGCATTATCACTGGTGTCAAACTATATAAGCTTTGTAAGTTAGCACTTGTACTTCTATAACTGATGTGCTCAAACTTTAAAATAAACATTGCGCTAAACCTCTTAAAAATAATACGTTTGTTTTGGAGTGTATAGCACGACCATGTGGTACCAATTTGGATGAATTCTTAATAGCTTTACATAGTGTATGTAGTTTTGTAATGCTTAGACTCTTGAAGAGCTACTTTCTATTTTAATGTTAAGATTCTGTGTCTTAGTTTGACGTGGATGTAATTCCATGTAAACAGGTATGGAAGTAGGAAATGTTTAGGTTGGACTGGTGGATTATTAATTGACTTTCTTGGGTTCTTGGGAGTCAACATTACTAAAGCAGTGTGAATCCCTGTTTGCTTCAGGGCGAGATGTGTGACAGAGGTGGCATCAAGCTCTTACAGTCCCAACCCTCCAACGGAAATGGGCGAAGATCTCAGGAATGGCATCGGTCACAGGAAATCGATAGTGGCTGGCTGCTAGCATGGCCACTTGGGGCTTAGGCAGAAATATAGCCATGGTACTGACCAAAGGGACCATAGAACATCGAATAAAACTCAAAACAGGACTTCGTTCATGTTTTATAAGAAATTCTTTTTAACCACTTCACTATAAATCTGATAAATAACTATAAGAAAGTAAATTTTAACTTGTTAATATGCATTTTTATTTTTGTATCTTGATGTCTTAATTGTAAGCAACAAAGTGGTTAAACACATACCCATCTAAATTTTTTTATAGCCTTCCATGTTAAACTATAAATAAGTAATTAGTTTTAAAATTGTTTTGTATTTTCTTATTCCTGTTCCCTTTACCCTTTGACAACTTGAAATGTTACCACTTCGTCCTCATGATGTTCTTCTATCAACCCTGCTTAGGATGAGAACAAGTTGAGCAGTGCTAACGGCCATGAAGAACGTAGCAAAAAGTAAGTTGTAAGGAAGGACCTGGGGTGGGGAAATTTCATATGATAGAGATCTTAAGTTGTGTTTCTGTGGTTAAAGCCTCAAACTTCAGGTTCTCTTCTGAAGCTTTTCTTTGCCTCTTTTAGAAAAGCGATTCTTTTTAACTTTGGGGCGAGGAAACTATTGGAGGATGTGAAACTGGATGCTTTTCTAGTCTAGTTTTCAGGAATCTTTTGGATACCTCATCCTCCAAGACAATCTGGATAAGAGTTTTGTGTTAGAGCTTGTCTTGTGTTTTAAATTATTATTGGCTTACTATTTATTGGTATCAATAAAGCTATCCACTGAAGATGTGATAAGAAAAGATTATAAATAACCTGGCTTTGGAAAGTATTCTTTGCCTTAAATCGCTAAAGGAGTCAAAACTGAATTATTTATACTCCTTGCTGTTTAACGGCCCCTTTGTAGTAATACTACAGCATATTTAAGTGCTTCTTATGTTCCTCTTAACATGGCTTCATTGTTTTGTACTTTTTAAGCTCTAATAAACTGGTAAGAATGGCATTTTTAAGAAAAAGATATTGGTAATTTGTTTGTTGGGCTAAATGAGTACCCCAAAATAAACTTGTACTACAGAATATAGTATACAAAAAGTGTAAACAGTTGAAACTAGACCCACATAAAAAGTTGCATCCTATTTCAAGTTTCTTTTCAGCTTTAAAATTAGTGATTCTGATTGTGCTCATGTTACAAGCTTTTAAATTTTGTTAGCCTGTGTGATATTACTTAAAATATTTTGTCATGTTTCGGACTCCATAATACATAATAAAAGTTAATAGAAGCTATTTTGGTTATTTTTAGCTCCTTTCTGCCTAAGAAACTTAAAGGTATTCCATAATACACTGATTCAGTCCTCACAACTTTATTAGGTAGATTGATACAATCTCATAAAGTAGATGAAAAAATTGGCAATTTGATTTATTCAGGCTTTGCTATGCCAATATTTCAAAAAATCTTATAATTCCCCTAAAGTGATACAGTAATAGGTTAAAATACATTTTTTTCCTGTTATAAGCTTGGGGTGGTATAGTTCTTCACTAATCACATTAGGTTATGGAAATCACATTGGGTGTTAGTCTTGAATTTTTAGAGTCTGAAGCAGTCAGCCACTCATGGCTTATTTAAGTTTAATGTCATCTGTTTTATTAGTTGTTATAATTTGCAGTTCTTTAATTAATATATCCCCCTCCCCTATGAAAGCCATAGCCTGGGATTTGAGACCTGGGGTAGCGGGGAGAGGAGGAGATAAATGAAAACCCAGGAGGGGTTTTATCACTGGGTGGGTAAAAATAATCACCCTAAGTGCCAAAAGGATGAAGACGTACACTTTCGGATGTAGACTTTATTGTTCCATTCTCAAATGTCTCTCTTCTGACACCGTCTCTAGTTTTTGTTTCATTCTATAAGCTCATTAAGGCTTATAAACTTTTACAATGAAACTTAGAAGCAAGATCTCATTTATGCTTAGTGGCTTTAATATATCTGGCAAAGTCTTAAAGGACTAATTAAAAGGATAGGTAGTTTTAATTGACCATATGATTCTTTAAGGGAAGAATCTTTCAAAATCCTCTCATACATTTTATGGAGATAAATTGTTGATTTCTCAATCTCCATTATAGCTGATTAAATAATTTACTCCCTTATATAATCAAACTTCTCTGATATTTTCTGGAAAGGAATTAATCTTTCAAATTTGAAAGTTACCAAGAGGAAGTTTTTTTTAATAGTTAGGGTTAGATAAAAAACAAGTGACGTATTTTGTACTTTTAGTCTTTAGTATGTTAAATCTCTTACCCAAAGGAAAATGCTGTGTTGCATTTTCACCCTAAAACTTCATTGTCTTAAAACCCATTGAATGCTGGGATGTAGTTTTTAGTAAGAACATACACATTCTGAGAAACAGGGTTGGCTGACTATCAAATGTTTTATTTTTAAAAATAGTAATTCTGAATCTTAATACATACACTCACTTGTAATTTGGGAGTAGTAAAAGGAACTCAGTTTAAAAAGAACACAAATTGTTTTATCAATTAGCTGACTTACTGAAGACTGAGTTTGGCAAGACCTCACAGTATTCTTTTTTAAGTACCTAAGCTTGCCTTTATGGGACTATTACTCATTATTGTTACCAGTGGTGCAAAATCTAAACCAGCATCCATTCATTCAGTTAATTTCTTAGCAATTATTCTAAAAAAGGATAACAGTAAAATGACACAGTTGAAATATATTGGCTACTGTAGTATGAATTATCTATAAATTTTGGAATAAATGACTTTTGTATTTTTTTTTCTTATTTTCCAGAGTACTTTGCATTTAAAATTTAGATCTTCTTACATGGAAGAGGTCAAATCCAGTTATAGCAAAACACCTTTACAGCAGAGACCATATAACCAAAAAGTCCAAAGGCCCAGCCCAGTGGACCATTTACTTCAATGATGTTCAGTACAAAATTCCACTGCCACTAAAGACTTTGGAAAATCCCTTTTAAGTTGTAACAGGATTTGACTATTAGTGTGGCTTGTGATAACCCTTTTTAGTTAACTTAAATGTTCTTTGAAACTGCAATTTGTTATAGAGAAGTATATTGCTTTTCTTTCACCCTTACATTTTTGTTCGGGTTTTTATGAGGATTGCATTCTGAATGTCTTAGTGTGTTGCTGTCTTTTTTTCCTGTCTGGGGTTGCCTTCAGATGTGGGTGGGAACTTATAAAAAGTCCTCGGAGGACCTTAAGTTGGAATGAGCTTTCTTAATTTTCAAGTGGTTTCAAGTTCTTTCTTTGGGCAAAATAATTTCGGGCATAAAAAGACAAAAATAGGGAGGTTTGCCTCTGCCACAGGCCAACTATCATCAGAGAAAAACTTATTTATTTTTTTGTGGGGGATAGTTACTTTTTACTTTGTCCCCTAATTGATTATATTTAGGACGTTTGATTATTATAGCTCAGAATAATTTAGTCTAAGATAGTATCAGGTTTTTCAGGCAACAAAATTAGAATGTTATCTGTTGCCCTTTGGGGCATTGTTTTGATGACTTCTATATAAATGAGTGTAGCCTTATTTTCTGTCATGTGCTACCTAGCATATGTATTTCTGACAGTCAGGTGGATTATCTTGAAATTTTAGACAAAGTTTCTGCCTCCTTGGAAAGCTCTACATCTCCTTGTGATTGGAGTGTGGGTTTCAAGATTCCAGAAGGTGGGTGTCTTCATTTTCTATTTTCAATGCACTCTAAGATGACCTGCTTACAGGTTCTCTGAGGCAGAATTCGATTGCTTTGTGCTAACTTTGTTTTGATAAGGACTAAACAGTTAATTTTCCAAATAATAGTAGAGTTATCAAAATGTTTAAAAATCTTTTAGCCACAACACATTGACATATTTTAGTGGAATAAGTTTATTTTGAAATGTCTTTCCATTTATTTTGAAATATCTGAAGGCACCTCTAAAATTTGGGTGATGATGCAGAAATGCAGCTTGTAAGATTCAACGGTGAAATGAGTGGATGGTGTACTATAAAGAATACAGAAAGATGACTGGCTTTTTTTTTTACTTTTCACAGTGAGATTTTTTTATAAAGATCTATAGAGGTGTTGATGTTTTCATTGTGCCCCACAGGCTTGTTTAACTGGCATAAAAATGACAGTCTCATTTTATGGTGCTCTGATAATAGGAAGTAGCTGCTCACATGGTCATGTTGAAGTCTAGAATGCATTTTTCTGCATTAGTTTTATTGTCCTTTGTCATTCCTTGTAATTTTTGCCTGTGAAAACTAAAATATTGATGTTTGTATGGCCCTTTGAAAGTGTAAATTAATTGGCTTGGGGGGGAGTTAATGTAACAATTTTTATGTATCTATGGTAGTACTAAATAGAAACATTTCTTTTATAACTGATATTATTACTGTATCTTTGAGATTGCAGTAATACTTTTTGGTCAGTTATATGATGGTCATACTTTTAAAAGTTCAGTTTTTATTCTCTGCCAATAAGTCTTTTTCTTGCTAACCTACTGTAGCTTACTCTTGGAGATCTTTGTAGTCCCTGCTTTCTCAAATTTTTGTCAACTGACTTAATTTCAGTAGTCGTAGACATTGGTGAGGTATTGTTTACCTTACCTACAGATTATATTTCTACAAGTATGATTATGTATTATTGTATGATCATAAAAATAGTATAATAAATTTTAAAGAACATGACCATAAAAGGAAGTATTATTTTGGCAGATTTTTAAAACAAGCAGGATAATGCTGACATTTTTCTTCTCAGGAGGAAAAAAAGCAAGAGCAGAAGTCGTAGTCATGAACGAAAAAGAAGCAAAAGTAAGGAACGGAAGCGAAGTAGAGATAGAGAAAGGAAAAAGAGCAAAAGCCGGGAAAGGAAGCGAAGTAGAAGCAAAGAAAGGAGACGGAGCCGCTCAAGGAGTAGAGATCGCAGATTCAGAGGCCGCTACAGAAGTCCTTAGTATGTAACCATAATTATAATTTTGGTTAGACTTGACAGTCATTCGCTTAGATATTTACTAATGAGTGATTTGAATTATAAATTTTTTATTTTTCAATGTCAGTTAACAAATGTTAATGGTTTTGACATTGAAAATATTAGTGAAGTGGAAATACAGTATGTGAACCAAGTACATAAACGTTGTTTTGCTAGGCATACAGTAAACTTAAGTTGAAAAACATTTTAATTGTATGCCAGTCCACAGTAAAGCATTAGAGTGCTTAAAAAATTGATCTGGTAGCGTCAAATACTTGAAAGTTTAAAGGCCTGTGTGCTATTGAAATACTATTGAACATAAACTTATTTAAAATTCTAAAGCTCAGGTGGATACAAGTTATAAATACTATAGTCAAATACATAATCTTGTCTCTGTAGCTGTTTTCAGCTGAAATGATATACCATCAAACATCATTTGCATTTAAAGTTTAGTTGTAAAAGTACTATAAGTGCTTTGAAATTTAAGTCATTGTGGATATTTGGATATGGTTAATTTAAACAAGTTGGAACAGGGTGCATTTGTGGCGTTTATGCTGACAGGCTGACATGCAAAGCATGCCTAAGGACCTGGCTTCATAACACAGGACCAGAGTGAAAAACCAAAATAAAATATAAATAAATAAAAGATAGTTCTTTCTCTTCTCTCTTCCTCTAGGAAAATAATAAACAAGTTGGAAAATTTTTTTTAGTCATTTTAAACTCATTTATAAACACATTAATTACTTGTGTGCTCTGGTGGCTTACTTTTAGCACTTCAGTTCACTGGGCATAGTCCACATGCATCCCAAGATGTTCTGGTTCAGGACCTGGGTCTAGGGAAACAACCAGGATGAACAATGAAATTAAATTACTTGCCTCATTTTTTTCTTGCTTTTCCTGAAAAAAAAAACACAAAAAACAAAACCTCAAAAACAAAGCCAACATAACTTTAAAGAGAACCTACCTAAAATTTGTAAGCAAGGATTGACTTACCCAGTCCTTAGTGCTTTTTTATCCTGTAAAGAATGGAAATAATTAAAATGAGCATATCTGATTTTAAAATTAGAATAATTAAAGATGGGGTTCAAAGGTCTTCATCGGAGCCTTGGCGTTTGCTTGGGCAAGTTTTTATTTTCTTTTAAGAAAGTAACTTATTACATACTAATGAATATTGATTATGAAGAGAATGTATATAAAATATCCATAATACATGACTACCGTTATGCAACTTGGCATTAATTGAAGACATAATGGTAATAACACACTTGAAATTTGATATTGGCTCTTTAAATCTTTAAAAAGAATTGGTGCGCCCTGGCAGCTCAGGCAGTATATCTGGATCTGTTGTATTCACATAAAGCCCAAGAGTTCCTAGTTGGGACCGAGGGGAAAACCAACATGAACAACTAAATACAAGCTTTCTTCTATTTCTGCCTGCTTTTTTCCTCTTAAAAAATAATGAAGTAAACAAAAAGCATTGAGTTCCCCATTTTTCTAAGTTGCTTCTAGACAGCTTTATAAAGGGGCCAAAAGTTATTCTAAATGCTGTTTTAGAAAATACTGGGCTTGCCCTGTTAGAGTAGCAGTTTGGTCAACTGCTTCCGGCCCCAGCAAAATCCATATATATTCTAAGGACCTGGGTTTATGTCCCACACTAAGGGAGAGCAATGTGAACAACTAAATAAAAAATGTTTCCTCCTCTCCCTCATTGCCTGCCTACTCACGTTTATTCCTACCTGCACCTTTCCTATTTAAACAATAACAAATCTTAGCCATTTGTCCATTTTATTAAATTTACTCCATTTTTTAAAAATGAAAACGAACTGAATAGGAAAAAGGGGGGGACTACCTTATACAAATTTAAAAAATTACTTTGTTGGTAGTGAATACTTGTTGAGTCAGCCTATTACTTTGGTCTGACTTCAAAATTTCATTCATTTAATGAGTTTCAGTGATAACTGGAGGCAATAACTGAGTCTTTAAAGGGGAAGAAAATATCTAGCAGATTATTTGAACTTTAATTTGTCCAGTAAATGTCTATTCTTAATTGTTACTATTAGTCTGAACTGCAACTAATAATATGGAATATATTTGTAATTGCTTGGATATTATAGGTACAATGTAGAATTCATGAAAGATTCCAAATGTGAATCATGGACCATTAGATAATTTTACTACACTTTTTGGAAAAGGATAGCAGGATAAACACTAAGGAACATTTGACCTTCAAGTTAACGTTTAAATATTATAGGCCCCAAAACTACTGGTCTTTATTTCAGAAGTTACTTTTGTGATTTTTTTTTTTTTTTTTTGAGACACACTTTGATGTCAAATTCATTAATTTTTTTCCGAATTGATGAGCATTCTATGGAATATTTTGCCACAAAGAACTGAAGTCTTACAGTGTCCTTTTAAACACTCTCGTAAGATTTACTGTTAAATGAGAATGTTAAAGAATTAGTCTCCTTGTTTTTTGTAATAAATCCATTAAAGAAAGCATGAGTATTATATGTGTATGCATAAATACATACATATTCCTGAGGAATGATCTGTAGATATATGCACACCAAATTGTTAACCATAACTACTACTGGTATGAGGGAAGTTCAGGATGATTTATTTTCACTAAAGTGTTTTTTAATCAAAATATATTCATAAATGTTTAAATATAGACTGAAAATAGTTGCTTTCAGAATCTTAACTTTTTGAGGCTCTACCTTTGGTCTTGGCACCTCTCAGTGGTCCAGGATAGATAGTTATAAGAGCATTTTGCCTGGGATAGAGTTACGAGAAAACATCTTTTCCTCTTCATAATTGAGGTGGAAAAGAAGCAGCCTAAATCTGTTAAACTTGCTGGAGAGCGCATGAACGCGATCTTAGCAAGACCCTAAACCTGTAACTAGTGTAATTTTGTGTTTCCTTTTTAGCTCCGGACCAAAATTTAACAGTGCCATCCGAGGAAAGATTGGGTTGCCTCATAGCATCAAATTAAGGTTTTTAAACATACTTCTGAATTGTTTAAATTGTTTTTCAAGGAAATAATGTGGTGTACTTGTCTGGGTAACTTCTGAAACTTTAATTTTGCAGCAGACGACGTTCGCGAAGCAAAAGTCCGTTCAGAAAAGACAAGAGCCCTGTGAGGTAGCTGTTGTCTCAATTTCTTTTCTTTAGAGCTTTTAGCTTTTATAAAGCTTCTGTAATCTGTTCTGCGAAATTTAGTGATATTTAGTATATTAGGGGCCATATTTACTCTTCCTTTAATAGTACTGTCACTATTAAATCATTGCGAATTTGTTTTCATTTTCATTTCATGTAACTTCATTCAATATAAGAATTACTTAATAATTACCATTTCGGTGTATAGCTGCTAGATGTGCTCATAATATCCTTAGCATTTTTTAATGGTAGCTACAGAATACTTTAGACTTGATTCACCTTTGGAATGAATAGGTATGTTAATTGAAATAGTCAAGTGTGGAGAAAGATGTTTTATGACTTGATTCTCTTTGCTGAGGAAAAAGTATAATTTCCAATGTCTTAACCAAATTGATTTCTGCTTTTAAGTAGTAATCTTACATTCTTGATTGTTTATTTTCCTCTTAAACATAATGGTACCTTATCTATCCAGTCTACCATTTTGGTTTAAGGAAGACTTTGTTATATGGTAGCATTGTTCATTGATATTTAGACTTCCCTTAAAGGTTACCATTTAACTTTGAGATTGTTCTTTTCTTGATGTATTCAAATTCTAGCATTTGGTTGGTGAAAATGTCAATGATTTTAAAAGCTCTCTGTAAACAGATACTGAGATTTTTACTTTTTAACACTCTGCTCATAAGAATATTCTCTGGATCTAGTTCAGCTTATATAGGTCTGTTTTACAATAATATGTTTAAAATTATCTGCTGATTTTTTTTTTAAGGGGGTTGGATATACCGGTTTTATAGGGGGAATATTTTATAGGTTCTTCCTGCATTGTCCAGAACATGAATAAGAGCATGTTTGCATTAGAACCTTAACTTTCGTAATTTTTTATAGTAGGTAATGTTTACAGACAATTTGTTTTTGCCTTGCCATTCGTGAAATGATATTTTATGTATTGTGCTCTTTTTTGTCCCTTATTTGTGCAGTTCTCTAAGTTTAAAAGTATACTCCACTTAAAGGATATTTATAAAAATGAATCCAGTATTGATATTGTCTAGATAATTTCCTGGTTTTCATTCTTTATTTGATTATGGTTACTGTATTTTTTGTAACCATTAAGAAACATAGTTCAGATAATAAATTTGTGGAGTCTTAGACTGTCCTAATTCTGATAAACAACTAGTTTATTCTTACCATACATCTATTTCAGTTTATTAAATAAATTTTAGAATCAGTTGTCATTTGGAGTATTACTTTCAAGTTTATTATTTGTTTATCAAACTTAATTTTTTATGAGTTTTTGGACAAGTCTGATCTTACTAGTTAGGATTTATTTCATGTGATGACCATTAAACTGTTAGAATTCTGATTGACCCTTTATTATCTAAAGAATTACTGTTTGTTGGATTGAGAAGTCAGTGGCCTTTTGTTCTGATATTATATATGATGTTATGAAAAGATGTGTTTAGTAAACTATGATCCTTTTAAAGTAATTAAGTCACATTGAATTTCATTAACTACCATTTTTACCTATCTTAGTGAAAATGAACATGGAAATGACAAACTAGTTTTGATGTGTATTCTCTTCATTTAAAATATGCTTTTAAAAGTTATAAGTTGATTCCCCTTCCCACTGTTGGATCTTGAACCTGGGTTCACAGCTTTTAGAGATGTGTCTTAGCAGCCTACGTCAGGAGAGTTAAGTTTTAAAATTAATTCTTTTTATTTTCTGCTAGGGAACCAATTGATAATCTAACTCCAGAGGAAAGAGATGCAAGGACAGTTTTCTGCATGCAACTGGCAGCGAGAATTCGACCAAGAGATTTGGAAGAGTTTTTCTCTACAGTAGGAAAGGTAATCTTAAATCTGTTTGGAGAGGAATTCTAAACTATCTAATTGTTGGTAACACTTCTATTTTGCCTCACTTGGAAGTTACATTGTTGGAGTTTATACTGTTGCCACACATTCATCAACAGATAGAAGGCTAATGTGGACCTTTGTGAATTTATTTATGGCTTCTTTGCTGCATTAAAATTATATCCACAGTGGCTTACCTGTGGATGGTTATACAAACAACCTTTTGTTAAAAGTGTTTGTTTTCTGTTTAGGTTCGAGATGTGAGGATGATTTCTGATAGAAATTCAAGACGTTCAAAAGGAATTGCTTATGTGGAGTTTGTGGATGTTAGCTCAGTGCCTCTAGCAATAGGATTAACTGGCCAACGTGTTTTAGGAGTGCCAATCATAGTACAAGCATCACAGGTAATTTTCTTTGTTATAAATTTGGTCTGTAGTGCTAGAAACCTGTTGCTTTCTTTTGTGGTATATACTTTACGTAATTACTAATATTTGTCTTCGATCAAATGTTCTCGAGATGTATGTGACTTGGTGGGCTTAGTAGATAGGGCAACCAGAATTAGTCCATGTGCATCTCAGGGATCCAGGTTTTTGAGATCTGGGACCATTAGGAACGAACAAGATGAACATCTAAATGAAATGAATAGATAATCTCTTTCTGCCTGCCTACTAGCCTTCATTCCTACCAGCACCATTCCTTTAAAAAAAGAAAAAATTCTGTGATAACTTTTTTGTAACTTCGGTTAATTTGAAGAAGTATATTCTGAATATTATCCCATTTTTAAGAATATATCATGTCTATTTCATGAAAAAAGATTTAAACTTGGTGTACAAGTCATTTGTGATAAGTTCCTGGGGATGGAATAACGTGTTTTTCCTCTGTCTTTCAAGTGGAATTTATTTTAAAGGAAAGCTGCAGGAAGGCAGGAAGAAAGAAAGATGTATGTTTTTCATTTTATTTGTTCCCACTGGTTGCTTCCCTATACCCCTGCTCAGGACTCTAACCATGGGTATTAGCTTACTGCTTCAGAGACAACTGACCTGGTTAACTGGTGCCCCCAAAGAAACATTTTTTTTGAGAAAAGGTGCAAGCAGAAAGAGTGAAGCTAAAAACATTTTATTTTTATTTAGTTTTTCATCTTAGTGGTGTCCTCAGTTCCAGGACTTGATCCTGAGTTCAAGGAATGCGTGTGAATTTTGCTCAGCCAGACGTGGTAAACTGAAATGCAGCTCTACCAATCGGATGCCAATGAAAAAGTATTTTATTGAGTTCATCCTCGTTGTTACCCTGTCACTGGACTGGGAATCTGGGTACTTAAGCGGATTGTGCTGGCCAGAGGCCATTAACCTAACCATTTAGATGTGCAAAGATTGAAATGTATGATTCTAGGCAACATATATATAAAGAAGGTATTAGGATTTGTATTTTGGGTTTTGTTTGGTTTTGGTTTTGGTTTTGGTTTTGGTTTTTTCCTCCTGATCCTCGGTCTCAAACCTGGGTTTTTAGACTCTACATGGTATGTTCATTGGCTTCCTCGCCTTTCTAAGCCACAAGAGTGCACTAAATTTTTTTATGTGTAGATTCTTCATCCGTAATTTATTTATACTGGGAAACAAGTTACTTTGTCACTACTTGATAGCACTGTTTTTTGTTTTTTTTTTTTTAAGTGGAGAATATTTAGAGCAATACAAAATATGTAGCAAGTGCATCGTAGTGAATAAGGTGTAGACCATGTAAAAGCCCAAGGTTTGGGTTTGAGACCCTGACCAGGAGTAAAAAGTGTGTGTGTTCATAACTTCAGGACACATATATTTCAATGGTCGTAAATCAGATAAACTTACATGATATTATATTTATTTTTAAGGATTTTGTAATCATAAATTTGAAATTACAGTTTTACTGCCAACAAACTATATAACCATGGTCAAATTAATTACTAAATCATCTCTAAACGGTGATAATAAGTATTTACTATTTCAGGAGTACTTAGTATTAATCCCTTGAGTGCATGTGGCAATAGGAAAATAACAAGGATCAAGAAAAGAATTATTGCTACATTAATTTCCAGTGATGAAAGAGAAGAAACCTAGTAGTTTAGATTGTCCTGACAAAGGGGTAAGAAGCAATCAAAAGAGGTTATGAATCCATTTGACTGCTTTAAATTGGGACAATTCCTTGATGAGAAGAACTTAGGTTGGGGAAAATGACTGTTGACTTAAATGATTTGCTTTGTTTCATTTATACTTAACCCCTTATGCTGGCCAGTTGTTGTGATCACACTTTGAGTCATTAGTCAATTTGAGGGAACAATAATTATTTTAATGAATGCATTTGACGTCAATGAATTTATTTTCCACATTTAATGTCTGCTATCAAGATGCACTCTTAGGATAATGTAGTTTTATAATAGATTTTATTTTACATAAAATGCATTGTGTCATTGCTTATGACATTTACATGTTTTCAAAGTGAATTTTTTAAGAGGGAGGAGGAAGAATTTTTGTTTTACTTTGATGTCTCCACCCCTACCTCCCACATGTGTTGCAGTTCTTTTCTAGGACTTGCACATACCAGTTATGAGCTGCCAGAGCCACAGGGTGCACATTTTCTTTTGTTCTTTTTAAGGAAACGGAGCAGGCACAATGAAAAAGCACAAGTAGGCAGGCAGGAAGAGAGAAGAGGAAGAAGCACTTTTTTTATTTAGGTGTTCATCTTAGTTGTTAACGTTCAGTTTCAGGTCATGAACTCTGGTCCTTGAGATATATGTGGAATACAACCATTGTAAATTAAAATGTTGAAACACCAGGGTGCACCTCCAAATTAAAAAAATTGTGCTGGAAGTGTTTATTAAAATTTTGACATTTTAACCATTTCATATGTATAATTGAGTCCTAATCACAGTTGGATGTAAGTGCAGTTATCAAAGGACCTGGGTTCCAGTCTTTGGGCCAGGGGAACAAGTAGAGAAATTATAAAAATATTTTCTCCTTTCTCAGCTTGTCTCCTCACTTGTCTTTATTTCTTTCGGTATCCTTCCTCTTAGAAAAAATAAAATAAGGTTCTGTGTAATGTACATTTTATTTTGTCTTCTAGGCAGAAAAAAACAGAGCTGCAGCAATGGCAAACAATCTACAAAAGGGAAGTGCTGGACCTATGAGGCTTTACGTTGGTTCATTACACTTTAACATAACAGAAGATATGCTTCGGGGGATCTTTGAACCTTTTGGAAGGGTAAGTCCAAATATCTCACTGGGTCCTAGTAGATCCTGGAGTTGAATATAATTACAAATTTTTTTTAACTTCCTCTTACCCACACCACCTAGGTCCTTGGGCTTTACATGGTCCGTACTTTAGCCACCTAAGCCACAAGGATGATCTGCATCATAATTTCTGTGTATCTGCTTTGTTGTCATGTTTCTGTGAGATTAAGATAGGAAAGGGTGATTATGTAAAGTTCTATGATAAATTTCCAGTGAAAGATTAAAATTTGAGCAGAGTTTAATTTTATTAGCATTTTTGAATATATGTAAAAAATTTCATTTTACTTTTCTTTCTCAGCCATGGGTCTCTAACATGGCTTTTTATTAATACTATCTTACATACAATGGTAGAGTGACATATAATACAGAATGATTATTAGAATCAAATTATTATTTTTTTTAATGAAATGAGCAGGCAGGAATGATGGCAAGGACTTGTTCATCTTTGTTGTTCTCACCTGTCCCAGGACAAGAACCCCAGTTCTTGGGATGTATGTGTACTGCATCCAACCCTGTTCCACCAGGGTGTGACCTAGAATCAATTTTTTTAATATGCATTTGAGTAAGGAATTTTTTATTTTTAATTTTATTGAAATTTTAGGACTGTTATAGAAGCTTCTTTACTAAATTAAGCAACTAGGTTATTTCTGTGTAGTTCATCTTTTTTAACAAAGAAGCACTTTATTTGTTCATCCTTATTTACAATAGACACTTTATCTTAGAATAAATGTTATTATCTAGACGATTGTGTGTCAGTGAATAAGAATTTAGTAGTTTACTATACACTTCATCTTCATTATACTCTAGGTTATTTTCACTATTCTAACTCTTAAACTGTTGTCACTAAGTAAATAATTGACATTGAGAATATATATGGGTGCTTTATTAGAAATATACACATAATGTTGATGAATAAATCATGAATGATGGGTTGGTCAGTCATTACAAAATGGATAGTTTCCTGAAACCACCAGAATATGAAGACTTTTAACTAATGGGTGCTTTATTTTCACTGTGCTATGTATGTATGGATTGCTTTATTGCAGTATTGTGATGATCACAAACCATCACTTAAAGGGAGCAATCCATTGCTTTTTGGAACCTTTTGCATGACTTGTGCAACCATCGCCATTGTTTTTCCAACATTTTCATGGCAACTTTTTTTTGGGGAATGGGAAAAAATTGTTTTTTAATTTCTAACTCATAGTTGTATTTTAACAAAGATCTTCTGAGTTTAAGTTTTTGATTTTTAACCAAAGGCTAACAGAAAATTTGTGTTTTCCCCCCACTAGTGTAAAACTTAGTATTTGGGAATTTCCTAGGTTTTGGGGCAGGGGGAGCCTTTTCAATTATCAATCATATTTTTAAGGGATAAATGCTTTTGCATCACTCCTTTTGACTTATATAAAATTTGTGGTTTTCATTTTTAGATTGAAAGTATCCAGCTCATGATGGATAGTGAAACAGGTCGATCCAAGGGCTATGGATTTATTACGGTAAGCATTATAGTACCAAGATGATGTAAACTGACTTTAAAAGTAGCAGATTAATAATACTTTATTATTGATAGTGGGAAAGGAGGCATGATTAATATTTTCATGTGGTTTCAATTTACCATAACTAATCTGTTTCTTGATAAAGTAGTATCTAAACGTGAGAATTTAGCCATTTTACTAGGAGCTCTGTACATGGTCCATTTATTATCTGGCTATATAATTGAAGTCTGACTCCTCCTCTGTGACTTTTAAGATTTCTTGAGTCTCTGACTTTAGAATTTCTTTTTTTTCAAGAGGAAGGAAGCAGTTACAAATGAAGGCAAGTAGGTAGGAAGTCATAGGAGATATTTTCATTTAATCATTTTGGTTGTTCCCTTGGTGAACCCACGTCACTGGGCTTTTGTGTGGACTATGGCAGCCATACACTTAGTAGGTCCTGGAAAGATATTTTATCTGGCATCTAATTTCAATAACCTTCTATACTGATAGATGATTGTATTCTTTTTTATTGTGATTTTTCTTTAGCATGTACTGGTGTAAGAAATACTTGCCAAGTTGCTTACCAACATGTTTTCTAAAAGTCAGTGTAATTTTCCTTTTCCAAAAACATTTTGTGGCTTGGGATTTTACATGTAATTTATATTAAACATTTCTTCCTATTTAAAGTATTTACTATTTTATATAATAAGAGATTACATGCGCATATTCGTTCAATGGATACATTTTCATTAAATTACTAATTAAACAATACGGCATTTGTAAAGCAAGTTAAATTATTAATGTATAAATTATTAAAATATTTTTAAATAAAGCAAAATCTCATGAAAGATTAATTATTGAATTAATGAAAATATGGGCACGCCCTGATGATGATAGTTGTTTGGTCAACTACCACGAGCCGAAGCTCAGTCCACATACATCCAGAGGACATAGGTTCGATTCCCAGGCCAGGGAGAACAACCAAGAAATTACCACTAAGTAAAGATAAATGGAGTGCTTTTTCTCCTCTCTCTCCTTGCCTGCTTACCTGCTTGCATTCATTCCTTAACAAAGAAAAAAAGGAAATCAGTTCCTCTAGTCCTTTAAATTAAAACAAAAATGTGAATGTGTTTGCATCTTCAAAGAAATTGATCTATATCATTGACATTAAAACATGACAAAAAATTTTGCATTAAAAATAACATGTGAGTAAACTTTCAGGTTTTCTGTAGTGTTCACTTAATACGCAGCATTTTAGTTTATTCCAGCACACACAAAAAATACTTTTGACATTTGAAAATACTGGTATTTTGTTACTAAGATTCTATATCCCTAAGGATAAGATTCTATTACCTGATAATATCTTGCCATATTGAGAAGTCAAATTTGCAAGAGTTGGCTGGCTGATGATGTAGGTTAAGATTACTGACAGCCTTTGAAATGTCTGCTTTATCATCTGGTAAGTGTTTTCCTTACCATAGGTATGTATTATATTAAACACACATATTCTCATGTCAAACTTTTTTATTCCCTTCCCTATATAGTTTTCTGATTCAGAATGTGCCAAGAAGGCTTTGGAACAGCTTAATGGATTTGAGCTAGCCGGAAGGCCAATGAAAGTTGGACATGTTACTGAGCGGACTGATGCTTCCAGTGCTAGCTCATTTTTGGACAGTGATGAACTGGAAAGGACTGGAATTGACTTAGGAACAACTGGTCGTCTCCAATTAATGGCAAGACTTGCAGAAGGTAAGATTTTTTTTTTGTTGTATTTAATTGGTGTGGTAATGAGAAACATAACCATGCTGCTTTATTTCTAGAGAATGATTATTATTTGGATTTTACTTTATTATGCTTGATTATAGTACACTTGAGCAACACATAAGTTTCATAGACGAAGTTCCTTGATTTAGTACCGAATCTACTATATGATGGAATGCTTTTAGTACCACAGTGTAAGTTACAGGATAACTTTTGTTTTCAAAGACAGTGACATCCTCATACTTAAGAATAAATTTATTTGCAACTTGAATGTCATTTCTCGACATTCTCTTAGTAATGTGACTTTGGTAATAAGCACCAGAAACTAGGATTTTCTGCTCTTAACATAGTAAAGACTCTTAAGACATATTTTTCCGTAGGTACTGGTTTGCAGATCCCACCAGCAGCACAGCAAGCGCTACAAATGAGTGGGTCTTTGGCATTTGGTGCTGTGGCAGGTAGGAATTGAATCTTTTCTAATTTGAAATCATTGTTTTTCACCTAATTCGAAAATTTACCAAATTTTTGCATTTAAAAGGACTTACTGAGAATTCAATTCATCAAGTACTTTTAGCCTCTGTTCAAGAGTTAGAAGTAAGAAGTGGAAATAGAGAAAAGAATTTATCCAATAATCAAAAGCTTCGGGGGGGTAGTTTTGAACCCTGCACATCAATTTTTAATTGAAATTGTTCTAAGTTATGCCTTAACATACTCTTATTAGATCATTTCATTTATATTATTTTAAAGAAGTGTTTGTGTAACATTTTCCAGACAACTTTTAGATTAAGCTGTATTTCAGTTTCAGTATCAACAGTACAGAGAAAACTGCTTTCCTTAAATGGTCCATACTTGGGAGGTACTGAGTTGAGCAGTGAGTTTCCTTGAGAGAACAGGAATATGAGACTAGTGATGATAGTTTGCTACAATTATTTAACAAGGCATTCATTTTGTAAAATAATTGCTATATTTTTTAGTCTCAATTGCCTGGAACTTGCTTTTAAAAATCTCAGTATTGAACGAAATCTAAGTAGGATAGCATGTAATTTTGAAATGTTTGAAGATTTAAAACATCTGAGGAGAACCATTTGTAATTTGGACCTTGGATGCCAGGAAATACTTATCTCAGGAAAGTGGTAGTTTTTGTTACTGTTCTTTTGATCTTTTCTACAAATTGAGACTTCGGCAATATATAAAATATGTAAGATCATGGAATTGTGTCTGATTATTATATATAACAATCCATGCCATTGCTTCATGAATTTTAAGTTGAAAGCTCATTATTTAAAGGGCAATCTTTTATGCTTTTAAAAATGTTTTCTATTATACAGAGGGATTTTCAGCAGTTATCAAAAAAATTGTGGGTACCTTTAGAAAACCTGCCTGTAATTTACCTTAAAATCTGATACTCAATATTTCAAATAAAATCTTGCTTATGAGAAGCAAAAAAGCATCCCATAATTCATTTCGGTATTTGAGTCATTTGATGACTTCTCAAGTATCCTTAATATTTATTAACTTTAATGGAAATGTGCAGGTGAAGATGAAGGCCAGGCATGAGAGGAGGAAAAATTACCTTCACTTTTTAAAGGGAAGATATAAGTAGGAATGAAGGTGGCAGTAGTAAGGCCAGCAGGCAGGGAGAGGGAGGAGGAAGCACTTCATTATTTAGTTCACACTGGTTGTGCAGAGATAAATGGCTTGCTCCTTTGAAGGCATTCATTTAACTGCTGCTCCATCAAGATGCAAATACTTTTAAATTTTTAAGTATTAGACATTTACTTTATATAATATGCAGTTATGGAATGCCACATTCTGTAATTCCAGAATTTTTCAGGAAACTCATTACTTCTATCAATAAGCCTTAGGTTTCAAAGCTTTGATTTAAACTGAAAACATTCCTTCTAAGTGTTCAGGTTATTCAGTAACATAGAAAATGTTTACCATAGTCTATAAGTATTCCACTTGAGGCTACTGAATGAATGTGTTCTCGTCTCCAGTAATTTCATGTAATGACTTAATACTTCTAAATTATTTTATATATTGGATGCTATATCAAAATGTTGAATAGGTCATCAGAAATGATAGCATCACCTAATTTAAGGTTATTCAATGTTAGCTATTATTACTGCCTTCAGCCATCATTTCTAATCTATAATGCAGATAAGTGATTACATCTCTGCACTCACTGTGATTTAAGATCAGCTGATTATGATCATTAAAATTCTAAACATCAATCATGGAATGCTGACAATATGCATTTAGTTAAGTTTCATAATGCCACCTCCCCCCTTTAAAAAAAAAAAAAAGGGTAAAGGCTGGAAGAGAGGAGAAAGCATGTTTATTTAGTTGTTCATACTGGTTGTTTCTCCCCCTCTCCCCAGACCAGAGACTCAAACCCAGGCATTTGTGGCTGTATTCTTCTGATGAGATCCACCCAACTGCTTTACCCCAGGGTGCTCCATATCTCCCACCCCAGCCTTAATGTGTTTGAGATGATTTTAAAGTGTGACTCACTTTGTTAGCTTTTACTTTTGCTGTTGCCACTGAGTTAACTGAGTAGGTTTTTTTCGGTAAATATTTATGAAGGTTTTTTCAAGCTACTCATCATTAAAATATTACATATCCTTTGTTGAAGTTAAATAGATGAATATTAATGTGTTTGCAATTCTTACCCCAAAGTCTTAAAGTCCAAGGATGAGTTACTACTATAGCCACATAATTTACTTCTGGAAGTTTTAAAAGAGCCTCTCTAGATAAGTTTTAGAGTTTCTTACCTTCATAAAACCCATACTTTGTTTACTAACTTACCACTAATGACTTGAAAAGGCAATTTTAAATTTTTGTCAGGCATTTATATACACTTAAAAGTAGCAGTTTCTGCATGTCTATACATTTTTTCCCCCATTTTAGGAACTAAAAAAAGACAAGTTGTGTTACAATTTAAAGTTTGACAGTGTTTCTATGGTTATATCTTCAAGTTCCTTCAGTTATACACCATTCAACTCCCTGAGATGCCAGGTTTGAGCACCTAAGACCCAGGTATTCTTACAACCCCATATAAGTTGGGCTGATTCCTTTTCTTTTTTGCCCATGTTTTATGATCATTCTCTGGACTTAAGGAGAAACTCCAATGATGATAAAATATTGCAAATAAATCAGTTCAATGAAAAGAACATTCCTGAATCTAACCAGTGTTAACATGTTGTATATTTCTATAACTTTTAAACTTTTGAGATAGCTTTACAAAATTGACATTTTGTTTAACTTTTCAGACTTCTGTTTTCACTTGTTAGTAGCTTTCTCTTGCCTTCAAATGCAGAAATTTTAATGATTATATGAGTAAATATATAGGTAAAAGTCCCTGTCCTGTTTAATTTTAATACTGACTACATGCTTAAGTTTTTCTTATGCTTTATAGATTATTGGAAACCCATTAGGTTTCATTCTTGCTTCATTAAATTTCTAAACTGGCTCAGGAAACGAGACTTTCATAAAATTGTCACCTTCTGGGTGACTTAAACTTTAAAAGGATTTAAAAAGATAATTTTAGTTATATATTAGATGTTTTCTCCACTATGATATTACTTAAATTGGTAGGTTATTTTATAGTTATTTGATGAGTACTGTTTCAGTTTACCATTTTATTATTATAAACTTATAAAGTAGTTCTTAAGTGTTTACCCTGATAGAGCAATAAATAGTTGATTATCCCAAGTACTTGGAATTGAATTCTCAAGATCAGGGTTTTCATGCATTTTCTAACCGGTGTGCTTCCCTTTCCCCATTTCCCATTATTCCCATGTAAAGTGTAGTATAGTGTAAATATAATTGAGGTACAGAAAAGCACTAGGAGGAATAGGAAGAAAGGCATAAATAAGTTTCCTAGGATAGGAGGAAAGAAAAAGGCCCCAAAGCCTTGGCAATGAGGAATGGGGAAGGAGGTTTGGCTGCCAGGTTTTACTATAAGTTCATTTTGATAAACCCTGTTATTGTAGTCCTCTTTTATTAATGCTTTCCTGACATTTACCCTGTTAGTTGAGGCTCTTCATTGTTCCTGCACTGAGCTGTAGAATTCTCTTTTGTTATAGATTTGCAAACAAGACTTTCCCAACAGACTGAAGGTGAGTTGAGCTTTTATTTTTGAAACAGATGTAAATGTAACAAGACAAAATTGGTTATGAATTTGTAACATTGTTCATATTTTGGATCAAATTTTGAGAGAATTACATTGCTATATACACATTAAATTATCTGTTAATGTATATTGTAGAAGGCCTGCCTAATCCACATCATTACAATTCCATATGATAGTATTTTTTTTAGCTTTAGGTTGCTTAGAATTATTTTCACCCTTGTATGCTTTTGTGTTATTAATCATTTTAGAAGATAAAATAGTACATGAAGTCTGAATTTAATGTAAGATTAGAAAAAATAACAATTCCAGTTATGAGAAGATGATTATCTCGAACTTAAATTGCATGTAGATTTCTGAGAAATCACCTTTTGATCGAATACTTCGTTAATGTATAAATTGAATATCCATCTTTAATAAGGTATTAGTTGCTTTGGTAAATGATTCTGTATGAAAAAGGTCTGATGTAGTCCTTTGGTAGTCAGGAATTAAAATGCATGAGACAATTGTACTCAATTTTTTTCCTAACATTCTAAAAAGTATGAATAGATTTTTGTAGCTATTCATGCTAAATTTGTTGTGTTGCATTCATCTAGGTTCTGTTGGAATGTTTGTTATACATTTTAGTATTTTTCAGTATTCATAAGTTGAGAAAGTAGAAAAATTAAAAGTCATCTATTTTAATGACTTTCTGGTAATTTGTTTATAAGATACAATTTATACCTTTTCTTAATTATAATATAACCTGATTTAAGTAAATAATGCTAGTAAGCATTATGTTAGTGGAAAGTTAAAGCTGCAATAATGCATTAAAAAGCTTTTTGAAGAAATTTGTTTATAAATTTGTAGAAAGCTCTTTGATTTCTATGAGAAATAAGTATTTCAAGCACCACTCTGTTTACTCAGTA
The DNA here is from genome assembly GCA_004363575.1 of Solenodon paradoxus. Taxonomy (NCBI): domain Eukaryota; kingdom Metazoa; phylum Chordata; class Mammalia; order Eulipotyphla; family Solenodontidae; genus Solenodon; species Solenodon paradoxus. The sequence goes on along the minus strand of RJWH01000181.1, from coordinate 1,038,764 downwards.
GAGTATTTGATACTTTCTCATGTGATTGTTCATGCCAATTACCATAATTTCTAATGCACTGTTTTATCCTTAGCTTTGTTTGTTGTTGTTATATATTGGAATGAAATTTGGTCAAATGTTATGATTACGGTGAGTTTTGTAACAGCTACTGGTAATATTTTTGTCAATCTCATAAAACTAATGGAGCAGCTAGGTCTTGGAAAATACTTTAAAAACCGAATGTGGGTTTTAAATAGTGCTCCTAAATATTACAATGTCCAGTAGTTTTTATACTTTTAATGGTGAATATTATATTTGCTATTTTTAGTTTCTTGTGCAAAATAAGAAACAGTCACTTAAAAATATTTGATTTTGTAATAGGATTTATGTTCCCCTATACTACTATGTCTTAGATCTTTGGATAATTTTATGCATCTTGTTTTTAGAACGCAGTCCTTTAAAAATGTTGCATATTTAAAAGAAAATACATTAATTGTGTACTCGTGGGCAGAAACCTAATAAGTAAAATAGGCCATAGATTTGACATTTTAAAAATTTGTCTTTTCTTCATCCCTTCTCAGGTATGAACTTAAGCAGTTCTATGAAGTCAAATTTTTTTTTCTGTCCTTGGACTTTGATTTGTATTTGTAGTTTTCCTAATTATTATAGAGAATATTTAATTTCAGTTCTCAAAACTCATCCTAATGAAGAATGACTATCTTAAAATAGAGTGCCTCAGATTTCTGGCAACTAAAATGAGATAATTACATGCTTCGAATAGTGTTTTTATTTTTCTGTAAAGCAAAGGTGTAGGAATGAAGGTGACAGGCAGGCAGAAAGAGAGGCAGAGCACTCTGTTTATTTTACTCAGTTGCTCATCATTGGTTATCCTGGCTCCAGGTCTTGAATCTGGCACCTTGGTCTTTATATTGAAAGTGCTTGGTTTAAACCACTAGACCACCAGGGTAATAAGCCATTGGTAGTATTACATAAGGTAAATTAGCAAAATTAACCACTTAGTTTTACATTTTAGGTTTAGTGAGGTTTTATTAAAATCAGGGTGTTTCTGATGCATTTTTCTAGAAACTAATTTCTCTCTTTTTTTTTTTTAGCTTCAGCTTTAGCTGCAGCTGCCTCTGTTCAACCACTTGCAACACAGTGTTTCCAGCTATCTAATATGTTTAATCCTCAAACGTAAGTAATATATTTTGATGAACTTCAAAAGGGTATGCTGTCAGAGTTCTGTTATTTTAGCTTTTTTCTTTTTAAAGATGAAACCGATAGGAAGGAAAGAAGCATTTCAAAATTTACTAATTAGTTCCTTTTGGTTGTTCCACATCCTGGTAGCGAACTTTTTGTCTCCAGGCTCCACACGGGAGCATAGAATTCTTTGCAGGGCATGCCAAGCCAATATAAGTTTTAGATTTGCAGGCTGCACTCCATCAGATAGATGAAAGCATGTACCATACCCAATACCAAATTCACAGTAGTCCTCCATCACTGACCATTGGACCTCAATTACTCTTTACAAGCTACTTCCCACCCGTTTCCCTGATGGCTAGCCTCAGTTCCATGTCCTAGGGTTTTTGTTCAGTTTTCTTGGGTTCATTCTAGTATTCATCTTTCTCCTGACTTAACTTTGCTTTCTCTAAAAGCAGAAAAATTAAACTGTTTATTTGATTAATGCAGGTGTATTTCCTTCCTGATGCTTATTAACCAGTGATTAGAATGGCATTTATTGATTTGTCTTAAGTTCTTCTTGGTTTTATGAAGTCCAGTATAAATGTTGGTCTGATTGATAGCGCAGCCATTATATTTGTGACATGCTGTTTGCATTGTTTATATATAATGGTTCTGTTGAAATAGTTTTGTTTTCTGTTAAAACTAAACATGTTTAAGTATCATTTGAAATGTCAATAAACCACTTCAAAATTTAAAATAATTTTCAACTCATAAGATGGATTGGAAATGTTTTGTAAATCTTCCATTATATTCATTACTAGAAATTGTTTTTAACATGATGAGACTCTTAAGTTTGAGTAGTGTCTAATAGTTTAATACCTTTTTTTTCAGAGAAGAAGAAGTTGGATGGGATACAGAGATTAAGGATGATGTGATTGAAGAATGTAATAAACATGGAGGAGTCATTCATATTTATGTTGACAAAAATTCAGCTCAGGTATTTTTTTTTATCTTTTTAACAAAGATACTGTTTTTATCTGAATCTTGATACAGACCAGGGGCACATTATGATCACTAATTTCACATTAAAATTTTTCTTATAAAAATTTTTGTTACTAAAACTACACCCCTCCCCTTCCCCCAGTGACTAAATAATTGAAAATTACAATAGGTCTTTGTGGAGAAGTGGCTGGTTACTTTTCCAAGTTTGCCATGAAATCCTGGCATCATTGATAGATTTTTCTTTGTATATTTTAAAGGAAAGGTGTAGGTAGACAAGACAGGAAGAGAGAGGATGAAGAAGAATCTCTTCATTTTAGTTGTTTACACTGGATCTGGCACTTGAACCTGGGGTTTTGATTTGCTCCTTTGGAGGCAAATGATCTCACCAGTGCGTGCTTTTATTTATTTAATTTTTTGAAAGGAAAGGTGAAGACAGGAATGAAAGCTCGTAGGCAGAAAGGGAGAAGGGAAGGAGGAAGCTTTACATTTTAATTTTAGTACTATACCTTTCTGCTCCCAGGGCTGAAACCCCGTGGTGTGACTTGTACTCCCTCAGAGGCAATTAATCTAACTACTACTGCAGGGTGCACCAAGTAGCTTTTAAATAATAAATACAGAGTAAGTCTTTGGGAGGACAGATCTTTTTCAGTAAAATTCCAAAGTTGCAGTTTCTGAGAAGCTACTGATAATGTGAAGTATCAGCTTACTTTTCCTAGTGCAGCCATTTTTAGGTTATCAACACTGGGTGTTTTCTGTAGACAACTTGACGTAAAGCTGTTGGAATCAGCATGCTTTATAAAAGCAATATTCTTAACCTTTTTTGTTACTCTATTTTAGGGCAATGTGTATGTGAAGTGCCCATCAATTGCTGCAGCCATTGCTGCTGTCAATGCATTGCATGGCAGGTGGTTTGCTGGTGAGTTTGTTCTTTTTTTTCTGAGTGATTATTTCTAAGGATCAAAATCTGTATCAAGATGCTAAACTACCTTTCTGTTTGTTTCAACAGGTAAAATGATAACAGCGGCATATGTACCTCTTCCAACTTATCACAACCTCTTTCCTGATTCTATGACAGCAACGCAACTATTGGTTCCAAGTAGACGATGAAGGAAGATAATAGTCCCTTTATGTACATAGCTTTTTTTCTTTCTTGAGAATTCATCTTGAGTTATCTTTTATTTAGATAAAAATAAAGAGGCAAGGGTCTACTGTCATTTGTATACAATTCCTGTTACCTTGAAAAATAAAAATGTTAACAGGAATGCAGTGTGCTCATTCTCCCTAAATAGCAAATCCCACTGTATACAAAGCTGTTCTCCTGTTCTGCCTTTTAAATGTACATGTAGAAAATTACATTAAGGATCTATAGGAATAGCTCTAGGGGATCAAATGTGCTTAATGTAAAAAGGCAGACAGGGATGTAATGTTTTTAATGTTTCAGAAACCTAACTTTTTACACAGCAGTTACATTTCACATTTCACTAATGTTGATAGTTGGCTAATGCTATAGAAAAGGTTTCTGGAATACACAGTATATGAAAATTCAAGACAGCTAAAGGGCTGTTTAACATCTCATCTTGCATTATGATCAATAGGCAAGAAAAAATTTCAAAATTATATTTCTTGATGGTTATCTTTTCAATTAATGTATCTGTAAAAGTTTCTTTGTAAATATTATGTGTTCTGATGTGTCTAAGATTCCAAACAAAATGATCCCTGCATTTCCTCAAGATGTTTATTGACAGTCTGGTAAGCAGAGCAATCTGAGCAAGAAATAGGAAATGCAGAAATAGGTTTTGTCTGGTTGCATATAATCTTTGCTCTTTTTAAGCTCTGTGAGCTCTGAAATATATTTTTGGGTTACTTCAGTGTGTTTGACAAGACAGCTTGATATTTCTATCAAACAAATGACTTTCATATTGCAACAATCTTTGTAAGAACCACTCAAATAAAATTCTCTTAAAAAGGCCACAGGAAATCTTCATTTTTGAAATGTTTCAAAGTTGAAAGCAAACGGTAGTTCAACTTAGCAGTGTATTTCAGTAATTTTCCTTTCAGGAAAATTCTTGGTATGGATTCTGGGGAGGCTCTTGCCTTCAAGCAGTCCTTTGTACATTTCTATTCTATCACTATATATAGTACTATGTGTACTATTTAAGGAGGTATAGAAAAACGAATTTACCAGAAAGAAACCAAGTTTTGGTTTCCAAAGTCTTAAGTATCGGGATGTGGGGGAGGGGAAAGCACCATTTAAAAAGAATTGAACAAAATGGTATAAATTCAAACTGACTTGCATATTGATGTAAAGTTCATTTTGTTAAGGATTTTGTTTTACCTTTTACCACTCATACTCTGTACTTCCAAGTTTTTGTATTTAGGTTGAACCTTTAAGCAGGTAATGTTTTACCCCAATTGAATTGATTACTTTGCAGTACTGATTTCCACATCTACTTGTTTCTACTGTATTGTTAGTGTTGAGCATGCATTTTACAGTTTTACTCAGATACTGATTATTTTTAATTGGTTTGAATTTGTAGGCAATCTTTTTGATAGGATTTTTGTTTCAGTTAATCTGAAGGTCATTTTCTTAAAATTGTCCCTTGAACAATCCTATTTTGTTAGATGATTCCCTTTCAGGAAACTCGGCCCACAAATAGGGCTTTCTATAGTCTTAACTTCATGTTAAAAAGAGATGGCAGTGTTGTGCCCTTGTGGCATGGTTACTCCACTGCCTCCAATCTGGGGACAACCCAAATGTATCCCAAGGACTTGGGGTTGGGGGGTGGGGACAACCAAGATGAACAACTCACTTCTGTATGTTGGCCTCTGCCTTCAGTCCTGCCTGCACCTTTCCTAAAACAAAAGATGGCAGTTTTTTCCACAATCAATAAAATTGAGATTGTAAGTGGTGTTTCACATATCAAATAGGTTGTAAGGGTTTAACCAGGTGTATCCTTTAGTAGCAGTTAGATCCACTTCCTTCCAAGAAGCACACATATCCCAAGGACTGACCTGTTTGTGTTGATGGGGGCAGCTACAGGAAAGAACCAAAATGAACAAATGTTTCTTCCCCTGCTTATCTTTTTCATGCCTGCACATTCCCTTAGTGTGTGGTCCAGCAGTGTAGTGCACCCTGGGAGCAGTCCCAAGGTGCCAAATGAACTACAAATAAATGCTTTAAAAAGTGTATGATGCATAGAAAATAATTCAGTGATTTTAAGCAAAACCCTTGATAAAATTCCTGACAGCATCCCACTGGTAAATCTACCTGTTGTAAGCTATTCTGATGTCCTTCATTCTACCTGTATTTGAATGTCCTTATGCCCCCCCAAACATCCCAGTGTAGTTTAAATCTTCACATTAACTACCATTTTCTTGGTTTCAGGTTTAAGTGTTGAGGTGAAATGCAGATCAGAACAAAATCTATAAGGGTTGTGGACTGAGCAGCTGAAAGGGCACTTCTAAGAATCTCATCTAAATCAAGTCTAATAGGGTTTTGTTATGTGTAGAGGGGTTCAATTTACCCAGACTGAATCATAGATGGCTGGTTAGAAAATAATGGAACTTCGATAATGGCTATAAAAGGGTGGTTTGAACTTATTTCAGATTTGTCTGATGACGTTATGAGCTATATAGCTGAAGGAACAGTTTTACGATTAGTAACATGCCATGTGGGATAAAACCTTAAGTCCTGTTGTCACTATGACCCAGAGATGTAGACTTCTTAGTCTCAGATTTTCCTTTTAAAATCGTGATAAAATCATCAACCTAACAGCTGCAAAAGGGTTTACTACAATCTAAGTTCCCCAGCATGCAACATATCCCTAATTTTGGATGAACACAGGCTTTTACCTCGATTAGAGAACCTCTGAGGTGGTAGACTACCAGCAGTATCGAGTGAGAAGAATATGCCTCTAACAGATACTACTCAAAGACTTGTTTTATTACAGCACATGGGTTAGAACTGACAGGAAGGGGTAGATGTGGGCAACCATTGCCCCGATTTAGCATCGGATGCCCATCCCGATGGCCATGAAAGTGCCAAAGGTGCCTCCACTCTGCATCATGGTTTTCCCGATGCCGCCCATCAGCTCCCGACCCCGCATTCCGATCCTGAGAGGAGGAAATCAAGATGGGGTCAATTGGGAACAAAAATACAGAGAGGTGCATTAGCTGCTCCTTTCAAATTTGTGCTTCTAAAGATGAATCCAGCACTCCTGAAGTCTGGCGGGGCATTATCTCTTCCCAGTGGGACTGGGTAATGACAAGGAAAAATAACTGGGTCTCTAGGGGCATTATTCTGATGAATGTCATAACTGACTTCAGATTGTGGGAAGCAGATGGAGTGTAAAGTACATGGACATGGAAAACAGTTTTTGTGTTGATTTTACTTCCAGGGTATATGATTCAATAAAGACATTTGTCTTTTACATGGTTTCCCAGTGTAAAACTGGAGTCAGATCTGGGATCAAGACCCAGGTCTGTAATTTAAGACTGTCAAGTGTAAAATGAGGACCATAACATTCACAGAACCTTTGTGAAAACATATGCACAGCACTTAGCACAGTGCTTAATAAGAAGTGCTCGGTAAATAGCAATTTACAATCTTGAAATAAGGGAATAATAGTCTCTACTACGTGTCAAAATGACCTTTAGGGTGTAGAGTTTATCTGCTACATTTCTATACCTTATTCCCAGTACAGTAAAATTGCTCGTTTGTTTCACTGTGTGCAACTGGAAGTAAAAACAGCAGGGACAACGGTAACACTTATTGTGCACATAATAGGTGGCGGATTGTGTGACACGTTTGCTCTTATTTGATCCTTACAGCTCCATAAAGTAGATGTTTCTGACCTCATTCCAGTTGAGGAAACCCAGGCTCTCCCCTTGCCTATGGTTAAAGAACGAGTTAGGGCCAGAAGTTCAAATTTTCAAGCACTGAGGTTTCCAACTTGGCCTCCAGGCTGAGGTGGTTAGGAAACCACTGTGGCTCGTTAGAGGACGGCGACAGAAGTGGAACAAAGTAGGCTATCTAGGATCCAGGCCAAGCGGAGTGGGGGACGGTAAGGTCCGGGAGCCCCGCCCAGAGATGACCGCCCGCGCTCCTCACCTTAAACAGGAAAAGGTGCCGAAGAGCGCCCCTGCTGCCATGCCCACGGCGCAACCCATCACAAAGCCCATCTTCACGCGGTCGAAGCAACTGGGCTGGGACTGTCCGTAGGGCCCCACGGCTACCGGCATCTGCAGGGTGTGAGGGTTAGGAAAGTGCGGGCCTCGCCGTCATCCCAAGTCGGGCGGGGGCTGGAGCCGGCAGGGTGGGGGGCAAGCCCAAGGGTTCGGGGAGTCCCGGAAGGAAAATCTGCGCGTAGCCCGTCTCTAGCACCCTCTTCGCGTTCGAGTCCCAGGACCGCGGCGCCCCCACCTCACCTCGCTCGCGGCCTCGGTCGCTCAGTACTACGTCTCACCCGGAACGCGAGGAGGAGCGTGCTGGCGGGCCGAAGAATCGCTTCCGGGGCGTAGAGGGGCACTTCCGGAACCCCTGGCTGCAGACGGCAGCCGCTTGGGGCGGGGGGCTCTGCAGCCGCGAGCATGCTGCTGCGAACCGCTTGGAGGCGGGCGGTCGCGGCCTGGCCCGCCGCTCCGAGGCCGAAGCCCACGGCGCCCATTCGGGGGCTGCGCCTGCGCGGTACGCTCGGGGGCCCTCTCGCTGCCACCTTCCCTGGAAGCGCGAATCTTTTCCCCTCTACCCGGCTACGCACCTGTATATTCCAGAACCTCCCTCCCTTCTTTCACCTTCCACCCAGCTCTTTTACCCTCAGATTCCTCCGACTTTCCTCTTGCCTTCGCCTCTCAAAACTTCAATAGCCGATCCTCCGGTTAACTTCGCTTTCGCCATTCCCCCACCTTAGATCGTGCCCCGCAGGCCGTCAGAGCGTTTGAGACTCGGCCTTCAGAGTGAACTCTCTTTGCTAGCTTTTAGAAATGTTAGTCATTCTGCCAGTAACTTTGAAAGAGATTTTATCTAAGTGTCTCCACATTCCTTCTAAATGGTTTTGTCCTTTCAGAGGCCTCCTTACTCCCAAAGATTCAGTTTGAATATTGTCCCAACATCTGCCTCCAAGAACTCTCTTCCTTAACTCCCTTCAGTAGTTTGCTCAAGTTCTCTGATGTTTTGTGTCTTTTTCCATTGAGACTCGATCCCAGCATCCCTTAAATATTTTATCTCCATCCATGTTTTATCCTCTGCTATCTTAGATGCCCTGTGGCAATAATTGCATCCTCTCTCACTCCGTTCCATATTTTTGCTAGTTGTAGATCATGCTTCCCAGTCTGTTGATTCTCCAGATTCAACCAACGCTCCGGAGGGGTCAGTGTTGCGACCTCTGTATATGGATATGCAAGCTACAACTCCTCTGGTAAGGTTGTGGGGGCAGCTTTCCCCAGTGCTGTTCATAGCGATTATATTGTAGAAGTAACAATACACAAAAATGGCTTGATCCTTGTAGAAGTGCCGTTGAGAAGTGTATATTGGGAAAAGCGGACTTCGGAAGCCTAAATTGTAATCTACTAGAAATAGTCCTACTTATTAGCCATTGACCTTGGTCAAATCACCTCACTGCAGGCACTATAGTAGTAGTTAGAAACATGGATTCTGGAATTAGATCGACTGCTGCTTAGTAACTGAATTTATGCAAGTTTTACCTGGGTTAAAAGAAATAAGGCTGTCCTTAAAACAGAATCTGGCCCATGATAAGCATTTAAGTATTAATGCAAAGTTTCACCAGTGTGTGAACTGTCCTATTCCCTCACAGATCATATTGCTGGCAAGAAAAAAGGACCTGGAGACATGACTGTTGGACCTAGGCAATGTTTGTACATTACTTGAGGACATGGTAGAGCTATCTCATTTAAAATGGACTGGGAGTAGGAGTGTATCAGGCTGATATGTATTTAGTACCTGAGTGGATAGAAGAATGTATGAAGCTTAATCTAAGTACTGTCTGAGGGTTGGGAATGTGTGGAGGTAAGTTGGGCAGGTCTGAGGGGACAGATTGGGCCTGAGTTAAATGTAGATTCAAGACAAGGGATCCTTTCTGTTGTGCTCAGGACCCCCGAGTGCTTGATGCCATGCTCCCTTACCTAGTCAACTACTATGGGAACCCACACTCCCGAACACATGCTTATGGCTGGGAGAGTGAGGCAGCTGTGGAACATGCTCGGCAGGTTAGTAGTATCGAGGGATCTGGAAGGGTCAGTGGTCGCATTTTCAATGGCTTGTGGGAGATATTTCCTTCTTGTATGAGCGGAGAGGAAGAAATAATTTGACACTCTTCAGGAAGAGATTCAGAGAGTAGACTTTGGAGTTTACCTTGAAGGCATTTGATTAATTTTCACTTTTCCTTGCCAACTGACCTTTGGAAATGTGTCTAATTTCTCGAAGACCCAGTCACTTCACATTGAAAATGGAGATTTTAATGATTCTTTCTCCTTAATATTATTGGGTTGATGAAATAGTGTTGGTGATGTATTTATTAACACAATGTCTATACATAGTGAAAGTTCAATAAGTACTTTTAAAAAACACCATTATGATTATCATGTCGTGGACTGGAAAAAGAGCCTTGCTTTCGAATCTCTCCCTTGTCTGACTCCGGTAGTTACAGAACTTTTGGGGCAGCTGATAGAATGCAGCAGAGCTGCTCTTGCTCCAGAGCCCTATCTCAGCCATGTCTGCAGCCACCTTTCTGGGGATACTGATGTTACTTATCTTTGTTTCTTGACTTGCAGCAAGTAGCATCTCTGATTGGAGCTGATCCTCGTGAGATCATTTTCACTAGTGGTGCTACTGAATCCAACAACATAGCAATTAAGGTAAGAGAAGAAAAAAAGAGGGCACGTCTGGGCTTTCCTGACTTGGTAGATATTCCCCCATCATTTAGGTTCTTAATGTGTTTCCCAGCCATCTATTCCCACCCTTTTGTGAAGAGAAGACATAGACAAACACACTCTTTCTAATGTGTTGCTTCCTTTCTTCAGACCTTGCAATCTACTCTATCTTAATTCTTTACTCCTATTGAACTGACTTCAGTGAAGTAATTACATAGGAAAGAGGCGCCCCTTGTACTCATTTAGTTTTCGGGGCAGTAATTACTTCAGGAGATAATGATAGATAATGGTAACTCATTCCTTTTCCCTGTCCTTTTGATCTAGTCACAAGTCTAAAATGTACTTGTAATTGGGCATGTCTTTTTGCTGCTTGTTATTAGCTTCATTCATATATAGTGATTCTTCACTTAAGTCAATAATAGGTTCTTAAAATTTGAAACTTTAAGGAAAAGGACTTAGAATGAAACTACATCCTCAAATAACTTCTAATAAATTGTGGGCTGCTATCGGAGCAACTGTGGCTCCAGCCTCTCTCAGCATTGTCTCTAAACTGTGCTGACAGTATTGGATTCTCTAACCTTGGACTAAGTGTCCAAGGCTTGGAACCAGCTCCAGAGTTATCAGTACCCTGCTGGATCTTGTTAACAGGAAGTCATCTGTCTTTGGGACTGCAGAGAAAACAGCCAGGATGAGGCCCTTCCAAATACAGGAATTGTTTCTGGATTGGAGAGCATTTTCTGAACTTTGAAAATGTTTGCTTTGAGAGTCTTCACAGATCCCAAACCTAGAGTTCAAGGATTACTCAGAATAGTTAGACTCCTGGGTAGGTAGAGTAAATATCTATCTGCTATTAGAGGATTCTATACCTGTATCAGAGACAGGAAGTGTGAGCAAGGGACAAAATATATCAATTATATGACACTGTTTGGAAACAATAGTGACAGAATTTTAAACACCTACTCTCATCTGTCCCCCAACTGTTTTTTATATTATTAAAGCCTTTTGAGATAAAATATGTTACAAATCAACTTTTTTTAAAAGGAACATTGTAAGCAGGAATGAAGGCATGAAAGGCAGGCAGGTAGAGAGAGGAAGAAGAAACACTTTGTTTATTATTATTTTTAAAATTTAGTTGTTCATCTCAGTTTTTCACCCCAGCCCCGGGACACAAACCTGGGTCCTTGGGATATATGTGAATTGTGCCCACCGAAAGCGACTGACCAAACTGTTACTCCATCAGGGTGTGCCTAAGTCAACTTTTAAATGTTTTCCTTTCTATATATCTTATCCGCTTATCCTTGAGAACATATATTTTTCTGTAGTTTTAATTTTGGCCTAATTAGTGTCATATACTGTGTTTAAAGTAGCACTCTATAATAAGCTCTGGGGCACAGGGTTGCATATTTTATTTCTTTGAAATTTTTTAAAGTAGTTTATGCACATGTGGTGAGATATTTTAATCCTATAGAAAGGTTTAAAATAAAATGTAAATCTTCCTCTTCCTCTTCCCCTATTTTGATCCCTAGTCCTGCTCTATAAAGTTAATTCTGTTGATTCTAAAGTAACTCTTAATATTGACACAGAAAAAAACTACACATGAATTTGCTTTTAATATTTTCACAAATTGTTGCATAGGATACTCTTTGGTAACCATTAATGACATACCCTATTTTCTTCCATTTTGAACTATATACCTTTTTTTTTTTTTTTTTAATGGAAAGGTACAGACAGGAATGGAGGCTAGTAGGCAGGCAGGCGAGGAGAGGAGGAAGAAGCATTTTATTTTATTTTTTATTTAGTTGTTCACACTGGTTGTTTCCCCTGGACATGGGACTTGAACCCAAGTACGTGACTCCTTCAGAGGTGGTTGACCTAACTCCTTTCCGCCAGGACTGCCCAATTCCATAACTTTTAATATGTCTACATTCTTTTTCACAGAGTTGTAATATCATTTATTATTAATTTCTCCATTATTGGATGTGTTTAATCTGTCTAGTTTTTTTGAAGTTTGTAAATATAGCTAAAGCATATTTTGTTACCGTAGCTTCATATGTCTTTTAACTTACATCCCTAATGTAAATTCCCACAAGAGGTGTCATAATTAACGAGTATGAATACAGTTTTTAAGACATTTTTCTAAATAATTCTCTGAAGTGATTATAGCATCAATACTGCCATCAGCAAAGAATGAGTATATTAAATTTCATGTCTACACTGCAGGGTTTGGGTATTAGTATCATATTTGCATATTTTGCTATTTAAATAGAAATAAAGGCATTTTTTTTTTTCCTGGGGTGCAAGGATACACATCTTCCCTATTTTCCACCTATTTTTTTTGTTTTTGTCTTTTTTCTTTAAAGAAAAGGTACAGGTATGAATGAAGGCTAGTGGGCAAGCAAGCAAGAAGAAACAGGACATAGAAGCATTTTATTTATTTTTATTTAGTTGTTCATCTTGGTTATTCTCCTCAGCTCAGGATGTGAACTTGGGTTCTTGGGCTGTATGTGGACTGAATTTAAACAAGCGGCAGTTGACCAAAAGACTACTTCACTAGGGTGTATTTATTTTCCATTTGTTGTGTAATACAAATATATATTTGGTCTTTATCCTCTGTAACTGGCACAGGGTTTCCAAAACCCTTAGAGTCTCCTAAATGGTAGGAATGTTTTGGGGGCACACTCTTGCCTGCAGAGACGCAGGCCACACCCCCGGGTTTGAGTCCTGGGCCTGCGGGAAGCAACCAGTTGAACAACTAAATAAAATAAAAATATGTATGTTTCTTCCTCTTCTCTCTTCCTGCCTACCTGCCTCCTTGCTTTCATTTCTGTCTGCAGCTTTCCTTTAAAAGAAAAATCTTTTCAGGAGTTACCCTGGTGACTCAGATAGCCAAGATGACTGAGGTGTGGACCATGCAAAGCCCTAGGGGCGGGGTGGGGGAACCAAAATAAATAAATAAAATATAATGCTTCTTTCCTTCTTAAAAAAAACAAAACAAAACAAAAACAAAAAACCCAACTTTTGTTATTTATAACAAGTCCCTTTCCATACCTCAAATTATAGTAATGAGGAGACTCAAGTTTGGCCCTTAAATAGTTTCAAGGGACAGACTGGTCGCTCCAGAAAAAAACAAGCAGGTGATTAGAAGGTTGAAATTTTCAGCTCTACCCCATTTTGGGGAGGCGACGAGGGCTGGAGATTGAGTTGTTAATGTGAGCAATGATTTATTTAGTCATGTGTTAAGTAATGAAACCCTCATTAAAACTCTGAACAGCAAGGCTCAGAGAGACTTCCAGGTTGGTGAACTCATGAATGTGCTGAGAGGGTGATGGGCCCAGATTCCATAAGGAAAGAGTTTGCAAGTTCTGTGCTCCTCCCTGCCTTAGATGTCTCTCTGCATCTCCTCTGTTTGACTGTTCCTGAGTTGTGTCTTCTCTGATGGAAGTATAATCTTCAGTACAGTGCTTTCAGTGAATTTGTAGTAAATTATTAAACCTTAGGCAACTGTGGGAAACCCTGAATTTGTAGCTAGGCAGAGTACAGGTGGGTGACTTGTGACACCTGGACCTTGCTGTTGGCCTATGAAATCAAGGCAGTTTGGTGGGATTGAGCCCCTTAATTTGTGGAATTTACATTAACTCTGGGTATTTAGTGTCATAAATTAAATTGCAGGACACTTCATTGACACTTCATTGATATCATTTGGTGTTGGAGCATCCAGCCCTTGCCCCCTTTCCTTTCACAATGGAATTGAAGTCATTGCTGTCTGAGTGTATTCTCCTTCTTCCTACCACCACCAATTTCTAGGGTGTGGCCAGGTTCTATAGGTCACGGAAAAAGCATTTGATCACCACCCAGACTGAACACAAATGTGTCTTGGATTCCTGCCGTTCCCTGGAGGCTGAGGGCTTTCAGGTCACCTACCTCCCGGTGAAGAAGAGTGGGATCATTGATTTGAAGGTAGGAACGGCTCTTGGCAGAAGGGACAAAGTAGGAGAAGCTGGGCTTGAGCCTGTAAATCTATGTCTTCTGTCTCAGCTCGAGCTTAATGAACTAAATCTAATGGTGAGGATGGGATGTAGACAAATTAGACCTGACAGAGAATCTGAGTGTATGTTCCCCTTGACTGTGTGCTGTTGTCCTTTTCTCTGAAGGATTTGTTTCTCAGTTTTGTTGGTGCTTCCTGGTTCATATGAGAGCCACTGGACAAAGTATAGGATGCCAGGGTAAAGCGCTGACCTCCTCTGATGTCTCAGCCCTTAAAAAGAGGAGGTGTTGTATATTTCTCTTTTGGGACCATATCCTTGTATATCCATTTCAGGTAGTGATCCAAGCATCTTTTCCACCAGATTTTGGAAACTAGCATCCCTAGATAAAGCCTAAAATATAGTTTGTCGACAGAGCCCTGACATTTTAATCTCTTTGTTCTCTAAATTCCCTCAGTTACTTAATGACTTTTTCCTTCTGAACTCTGTTGTATGCATCTGTCTCTCTACTAGATTGAATTTCTTAAATGCTAAGAATGCATTTTTTTTTTCAATTTTTACTACTCATGTTATTTAACATAGTGCCTTTCTTTGATTTTCTAGTATTTATTGTGCCATAGTTCCAGATCCTGAGATAGAAGGATAAACAAAACAGGCCTAATCCCTGCCTTCAGGGAGTTTATATTCTAGTGAAGGGGAAAGTTACCATGTAAATAGTAATATACAGAAAATAAATGTGAATTGGGATAAATGATATGAAGGAAGCAGACAAGAAAGTGAGAGAAACATGACATTGAAAACATATATTAGGCCACCATTGGGGAAAGCATAATAAATATTGAGAGGTTGATTAATAATTTCTTTAAGTCCTATAAGGTCTCTACTTCAATCTTGTTAATACTACTGTTATTCTTTGCAACATACTTTGTTCTTTGTAGCTTACTCTGACAACCATACATAGGAAAGTTCTCTTTTTTTAATTGAAGTTTTAATTTTTAAGTAAAAAGATTCACATTCAGTTTTAAGACATAATACAGAAAGATTGTGTGTGTGTCTGTGTGTGTGTGTTTACTTCGATGCAATTTTATCACATTTAGGTTCTTGTAACCACCACAACAGGCAAAATAGAATTTCTTGGCAACAATAGTGCTTTATTTTATTCTTTTTTTTCAAACAGAAATTCCCTGTTCTCTTTTTTAATTTATTTTTATTTAGTTGTTCATCTTGGCTGCTCCCTGGACTTGGGGACGGGAACCCAGGTCCCTGGAATGTACGTGGTCTGAGTTCAGCTGAAGGTGGCAGATCTAACTGCCATTCCACCAGGGCACACCCTGTGTTATTGTTTAAAACCACAAATTTAATCTTTATTTCTTTACTTTTATCATTTCAGTATTATGTAAGTGGAATCATATGATGCATAACCTTTTGGGATTGAGCTTTTTTTCATATAGTGTAAGTCCTAAATTGCTGTATAGCTCAGTAGTTTCTTTCTTTTTATTGCTGGAGAGTATTGCATGTTATAGAAGTGCGCTAGTTGGGTTGACCGTTCACCTGGAAGACATCCGGGTTGTTTCTAGGCTTTCACTATTATGAATAAAGTGACTCTGCACTGATGTATAGACTTTTTCTGTGAATTTAAATTTTTCATTTCCTTGTCTTCAAGATTGCAGTTATCGGAGCATATGATGATTTCAGGTGTAGTTTTATATGAAACAAAAACTGCCAGCTGCTTTTGAGTATGGCTGTACTATTTTACATTTCAACCAGTAGAGTCTGAATGATCCAATTTCTTTGCCTCCTTGCCAGCATTTGGGATTGTCACTATTTTTATTTGAAAGGAAAGGTGCAGGCAGGAATGAAGGCAAGTAGGCAGGCAAAAAGAGAGAGGAGGAAGAAACTTTTATTTAATTGTTCATCTTTGGTTATTCCCCCAGGTCTGGATCTTGAACCTGGGTCCTTGGGATTTATGTGGACTCCATCCAATGGTGTTATCTGCAAGGCCACAAGGGTGTGCCAGCATTGTCACTATTTTTATGTTAGCTATTCTAATGGATGTGTGGGAAAAAGTCCCCTTTCAAGATAAGCCTACCTGTGTTCTGAGTTAGGGAGGACTTCGTTGATACTACACAGTCTTTACTCCTGATACTCATAGGAACTGGAAGCTGCCATCCAACCAGATACCAGCCTAGTCTCAGTCATGACTGTGAACAATGAGATTGGAGTAAAGCAGCCCATTGCAGAAATAGGTGAGTATCACAGGTGGACCCTGAAGCTTGCTTACCCCTGGGGTCCATCTGAGGAGCAGAGTGGGAGCTGTAACACGTTATAGAGCATAGTAAGGAAATCCAGGCAAGGAGAGTTTGCGTTTCTTATTCAAGGACATATTGTGAGTGGCAGAACCAGTGTCTGAATTCAGGCTAGTACTTTTTTGTTCTTTCAAGTTTACTGTTGTGGGTACTGAGAAATAAACAAAGAAACCCCCACCCTTTTTTTCACCTTTTTTACTCTAAAACAACTTTTTATTATGGTCATTTAGAGCTAGAGACCCACCCTGTAACCACTAAATTCATTAACAAATAGATCTGCTAATCTCTGCTTCTTTCAAATGAAGTATCTAAAAGTTAATCTGTCATATTGAAAGGTTGGTGTTAATGGGGTAGGAAGTATCTCATGCCTCAGACTATTGGGGTGTTTTTATTTGGTGCTTTGGAAGCTAGAGCTGAGAAACAGAAAAAGAGTTTGAGAGAGAGAGAGATGACTTACTATATGGGTATAGGCTAATGCCAGATGCAATTTTGCCTTAGAACTCTTGGGTACATTCTGGGATGACTGCTAGGTGACTTTCCAATATTGTATTATGGTTCTTCCTTCTCTTATTTCCTCAGGGCAGATTTGCAGTTCCAGAAAGATCTATTTCCATACTGATGCAGCCCAAGCTGTTGGAAAAATCCCACTCGACGTAAATGACATGAAAATTGATCTCATGAGCATCAGTGGTCACAAAATCTATGGTCCTAAAGGTACCAGCCCCTCCTAGAGTTTCTCCTCTCTATACCTTCTAGCAAACACATTGACAGATGTTCATTGGACTCATATGGGATTACCATTGCTCCGAGGGACTTGCTCTCAAAGTGCATTGTAGATTGCAAGTGTCATTTATCAATAGCCAAGCATACTTGACTATGTGTGGATCCTAGCAGTTACTGTCTAGCACTTTTCTTCTAAATAGAGTAAATGTTTCTTCCTCCTCTTTCTTCCTGCCTGCTTGCCTTCATTTCTACCTTCACCTTTCCATTCAAAAAGAAAATAAGAAAGAAAAGAAAGCATGTAGATATTAATTTGGTTGAGGAACAGGGGGTTTTGTCATATCAGATTTAGCTAGATAAGTTCAGCCATCTTGTCTACACTACTATGATATACAGAGTAACATTCTTTGAGTCCCTCAATCTTCGTGTGTCTTACTTTAATTTAGGGTCAATTTTATGGGCTTTTAAGTTCTGGACATTTTTCCTAGATTTAGCAGTCTGTGTTTCTATTAGTCTTTCAAGGATACTTGTCTGTTCCATATGATTCTTTTGGCCTAGGGATGTGTTTTTAGCTAGAATTTTGCCTCTTCATCCCAACCTTTGGGAAGAGACTGTTGTCTGTTTTATAGAGTTAGCTGTAAAACAGCTCTTCTATCTCTGGAATGAGGGTCTTGATGATTGATGATTTTCTGTGTCTGAAGGGTGTGTCCCCTGGTTGTGCAGACCGCTGTGGAAAAGGTGTTTTTAGAACACCTGGGAGATGTACGATGACCTCGTCTAATGATTGTTAGAGCTGTTAAACAGTGCTTTTGTGAGCTATTTTTTAAAAAGCTCAACAGAAATTCTATCCTTAACTAAAATGTTGCTTTTGTTGTCTTGTGTTGTAGATATCTTCTTTCATTTTTTTAAAGGAAAAGTCAGGCAGGAATAAAGGCAAACAGAGGCTGGAAGGAAGAGAGGAAGAAGAAGCACTTTATTTATTGAATTTAGTTGTTCATCTTGGTTTTTACCCTATGGCCCTGGAACCAGGATCCTTGGGATGTATGTGGACTATGCTGGTCAATGGTGACTGACCAAACTGCTATTCCAGGGTGTGCTGATATTTCGTTTTTGATAAAACCAAAACTCATACTGAGGAGCAGCTCTGATCAGCATTTAAATGTATATAGGTGTCCCTCATTTTCAGAACTCCTGCTTTTCTAATACAGGATCTAGGTAGATCCAGGCATGGTATCTGAGTAGTTGCTGTTTGAACTTGGGAACTGCAAAGATTTACATAGCATAGGCTATCTGAATTTTATTTTATTTTTAATCCTGAAATGAAGTATTTCTTAAATGCAGTTTGGTACATACATTGTTTTAAAGCCATCATTCTTCTTAAGAAAGTTGGGATTCCACCACCTTAGTTTTAATAGTAACTGCAATCTGCACCTGAATAATTGCGTGGGAAAGATTAACTTAATGACGTGCTAACTATGCCCCAAAAAATTTTTTTTTAAAGGAAAGGCGCAGGCAGGAATAAAGGCAAGTTGGTTGTTAGGCAGGAAGAGAGAGGAAGAAGCATCTTTATTTTATTTTTACTTAGTTGTTTACCCTGGTTGCTTCCCCATGGGCCCCGAACTCCAACCCAGGGGTATGTGACTTGTTCCTTCGGAGGCGATTGACATAACTGCTGTTCCACTAAAGCACACCTGTTCAAAAACTTACATGGTGAATATCTTTGCATTTTATGCTCATATATTTATTTATTTATTTAAAGGGAAGGTGCAAGCAGGAATGAAGGTGAATGGGCCGGCAGGCAGGAAGAGAGAGGAGGAAGCAGCATTTTCATTTAATTGTTCATCTTGGTTGTTCTCTCCCAGATCTCTGACATAAACCTGGGTCCTTAGGATGGATGTGGACTGTGCTCAGTGAGAGGTGGTAGACCTAACTGCTACTCCTCGAGGGTGTACCATTCTCCTATTTTGATATGCAATTCCTAGAAATATGTTTGCTGGTCACTAGTTCTATACATTTTTAAATTTTGATAGACTATGAGAGATTGTGCTAAATTTCCTTTCATTTTGATCATCCCTTTTTTTTATCCTCAAAGTTGTTTTATTTTGTTTTCTGTTCAACAAGGTAATATAGTCACGTGGTTCAAAATTCATAAGCTACAACAAAGTACATGATGGAAAAGCCTTTCACCTCTGACACTCAGCCATTTAATTCCCATCTGGAGAGGCAGTCCTTACTGAGTGATTTTCTAGAATGACTTATACACTTTGAAGCACACCTATATTTCCCCTCCTCCTCCTCCTCTCTTTTACTCATATGATAGCCTATCATTCAAACTATACTCATTGTTCTGTCTCTTAGGTGTTTCACCTAATAGCCTTCTTTTTTTTTTTTTTAAATGGAGAAGTGCCAGCAGGAAGGAACAAAGAGGAGGAGGAAATTTTTTTTCATTAACTTGTTCATCTTGGTTGTTCTGCTTGGCCCCAGGATGCATGTGATTTGGTCCCTGCCAGAGGCAGTAAACTTATCCACTAGACCACCGGGGCAGACCACAATGCTTTTTTTTTAAACTAAAGTACTGACTTTATTCCGATTTCATCAGTTCCTAACAGTGTATCTTGTAGATTTTACAGTGGCAGCACAGAAGGGGCTTTTTATTCTTTTATATACCTGCTTTGTTTTTAATTGTATGGATGTACCATAATTTTTATCTTCTATTCCCCTGATGATGGAGATTTAAATTGTTCCCCAATCTTTTTGCTATTATGAATAGTATTTCACTGCATGATACCATTTCACGCATGAATATGGGGCTACTTTAAACCATTTTGGTAATCATTTCTTCTGGTAGTTACTTTATTCCAAATAATTCTGATAGATATTATGCTTTTATTGCTATTTTTTTCTTCCAACATTTTTTATTTTGAAAAATTTCAAGCTAATAGAAAAGTTGAAAGAATGTTTTGACCCCTTTCAAAAAGATAATCTGTTTCATCAGCATTTTCCTATTTCTCTTTTTGTAACGAACTTTGTTTTCCAGGGGTTGGTGCCATCTATATTCGCCGCCGGCCCCGTGTGCGTGTGGAAGCCCTGCAGAGTGGAGGGGGGCAGGAGCGGGGTATGCGGTCTGGGACAGTGCCCACACCCTTGGTGGTGGGGCTGGGGGCTGCCTGTGAGGTGGCACAGCAAGAGATGGAGGTATGAGGAGAGCAGTTCCCTCCCACAACTTTTTCCCTGTCCTAGGTCTCCTGTTTAGAGGCTTCTTGGCATGACTGAGTCAGATCTCTGCCAGAAGAAGTTTAAGAAAGCCATCCTGTGCTGGTGCCACTGGCATCTTGTTCTGAGGGAGGTGAAATAGGATCCAAAATCCAGGCCATTTTACTGTTATCAGCTGACTTATTTCTGTGTTATTGGAACCATTTGTCCAGTTATATGCATACCAAACACTGTGCTCTGTGCTGGTGATACTGTGCTGTCCATAAGTAACACAGGACAGTAAGTGGGTCTGATGCAGCTATTCTGCGTGCAGTAGAAGGGCTCCTCGTCCTGTGTGTTTCTTGAGTTGTTAATGGTTAATATGCTGATCCCTCCATTACCTGCTCCTTAGTATGATCACAAGCGGATCTCAAAGTTAGCAGATCGGCTGACACAGAAGATAATGAAGAACCTTCCAGATGTGGTAATGAATGGGGATCCTGACCACCATTATCCAGGTATGGATGTGCCTTTTATATCCCGATCCTGGAAGAGCCCAAGACTCCAACTCCTTTCATAGTGGTTCTTTCTTCCAGGCTGTATCAACCTCTCCTTTGCTTATGTGGAAGGGGAGAGTTTGCTGATGGCCCTCAAGGATGTTGCCTTATCCTCAGGGAGGTAAGTTGGATCAGCTAGACATCAGCTATGGCAGTGTCAGCTAACCTGGCTTCTAAGTGTTATACAGTTTGTTAAGCTTCTCAGTGTGGAGATGCCAGGCACAAGAGATCGTGGTTATGAGTAAAGGTAATTTTGTAAGTGCCTGTTTTTAGCTGGCTTGGCACTGACTGAGGTTTGCCACTGTCTTCCTAGGGCAGAATATGTGACCTTTATGATCACAATAGGTTAATATAGCTATTCTAGCATTTCTATAGCAGGCCCGCAGAACTGAAGGATACTCAAAAGGCCACCAAGGGTTTAGTTGTTTGAGCTGGTACAGATAGTGTATTCTAGTTATAGGGGGTGAGCATATGACCTGCTGCTTCTTGTTTGTCCCATCCAGCTCGTGTGCTGGTAAATGTCCTTGCTCAAGGAAATTAACCTCAAAGGGTCAGAGTTGCCGGGTTCATATCCCAGAAGGTGCAGGCAGCAGTGGGCTCTTTAGTTCTGAGAAATTAGAAGGTCTTTCGTCTCCTTCATATGAGTTCTTAAGCCTGGGCATGGGGACAAGACTGGGGATTTGAGGCTAAAAGCAGATGTTGGTGATGAGCTGAGCAAGTCTCTGTGCCCTTCTCCCTCAGTGCCTGCACCTCTGCGTCCCTGGAGCCCTCCTATGTCCTTCGAGCAATTGGCACTGATGAGGATTTAGCTCACTCTTCTATCAGGTGAGTCAGTTTAGCTGCATATTTAACAGAAAGACATCCTCTCTTGTGTTTTTCATCTGTTACATTATCACTTTTTGTTTTCTTTTTCTTTTTTTTCAAAGGAAAGATGCAGGTAGAAATAAAGGTGAGCAGAGGCAAGAAGGCAGGAAGAGAGAGCAGGAAGAAGCACTTTATTTTTACTTAGTTGTGTATCTTGGTTGTTCTCCCCAGCCTGAGACATGAACCCGGGTCCTTGGGTTGTATGTGGACTGTGCTTAGGCTGGAGGCAGTTGACCAATCCACTACTCCACTAGGGTGTACCTCTTTTTTTCAAATTTTCTAATAAGACTAAATTTATTCAGTACACAAGTAAGAGTTTTGATTATAACAGTATCAAACAGTATTAAAAAATACATGACAGATCTGTAGATTTCTAATATATTAATACAAAGTGCATGACTACATACAGTACATCCTACAGACAGAGTTGGAAGGGGAGAAAGCTGTGGTTGAGGTCTAGTAATAAATAAATACAGAACTAGAGATGATCCATATTATAGTATATTCTTCCACCAACACTGTAGTCAAAGCGTACAAAAACAAAACCATTGCAAAGTAATTCAGGAGGAGATGATTATGACTGGACTCTCATATTACCCCTCACAGGCTGTGGGAGAGCCAACCCAACTCACTGTGTAGTCAGTTCATATGGCGACTTACAGTTTTTTCCCAAAAGGAAGAAATATAAAATTTTAAGTTTAGATTGGAACCATAAAACTATAGGGTGGCTATAAAAAAAAAGTGGCTCATTCATTTATTGTTATTTATCCTATCTAATTTTTTCAAATCCAATTTTAAAAATAAGTACCAAGTAATGTTCCTGTAAGGTAAGTAAATGGGCCTCACTGTGAAAAGTCTGAACTGGAGACACGTATTTCCTGAAATGGAAGAAGCACTTTTAAGGAAGCAAGGGGAGGACGAAGTACTTTCATTTATTTGCTCTTTTTTTTTTTTTTTTGGTTGTTCCCCCTGGCTTCAGGTTATGAACCTGGGTCCTTGGACTTTACATGGTCTCTGCCACAGCCACTAATTTAATACCAGAGCCACCAGGGTGTGCCCCGTTACAGTATTTCTTAATCCTTATTTCTTCCCGAAAGTTTCTAGAACACTGGCTCTCTTACTTTCATTGACCATTACCTGGGAAATTTATGAAGGGTAAAGATTACTGGGACTCATCCCACACCCAAATTTTGATGCACTAGGTCTGGAGAAGTAACAAATGCCTCACTTCATTCTAATTCGGGTGGGCCTCAGATCATGTACTGAGAAACTCTGACTAGAGAGGAAAGGCCATGTTCTTTTCATCATGTCTTTTGTGGAGTAAATCTTCACTGAATATTTACTAAATGAATTTACCCCATCCCAAAGTGCTGGTGAAGAGCTCTTTTTGTTTCCCTTTTTCAGGTTTGGCATTGGCCGTTTCACTACAGAGGAAGAAGTGGACTACACAGCAGAGAAGTGCGTTCAGCATGTGAAACGTCTTCGAGAAATGAGGTGTGCACTATTATACCATTAGGCTATGTGTTCATGTTGCCAGAAGTCAAAAGTTTACTTGAATTTTAGGATTTAGATGTTCCACAAAGCAAGAAAGTGGGTATCCTTGGCTGGCTACTGGTTTTCAGAATATGAAAAAGTGTTTTTAAAAACCGAAGAACTATATAAATTCAGTGTTTATTGTTTTATCGATAGAGGTAATTGTTGTCATTGTAGCAATATCAATACAAAGTTAGTAATTTGTAGACTAAGTATAGAAAAACTGGTTTTAACATAGGGGTTCTTGGGCATGCCGTGGCGGCTCAGGCCGCGGCAATTTGCTTGTGGGCCATGTAGAGCTCAAGGACCTGGATTCGCATCCTGGCCCCTGTTTGGAAAAACAAAATAAAATAAGAAATGCTCTTCTTCTCTCTTCTTGTCTACTTGCTTTCATTCCTTCCTACCTGTCTTTATTTCTTTTAAAATAGAAAAAGATAGGGCTTTTTAATTCGGTTTCTGTAGTTACCCTTCAAAAGTTACATAATAGCCCTGAAATTGTATTGAAATGTTGTATTTCTATTGAAGAAAAGCCATAGTTTTCATAACACTCTCAAAAGATTAAGAACTGGTGGGCCCTGGTGGCTTAGTGGTATCTACCTGCGTAGTACACGTAAATACCAAGGACTCCCATTTGCAGCCCAGTGCCAGGGATAACAACTAAGATGAAGAAGTAAAGAAAAATAAATAAGTAAATAAATATATGCTGCTTTCTTCTCCTTGCCTGCATCTTTCCTTAATACAAACAAACAAACAAAAATGATTGGGAACCTCAACTCAGAATTTTCTTTATAAAAATACTTATAAACGAAGTCAGTGGATCTTCACAAGCCAGCTGCCACTGGACTCCCTCTAGTCACAGAGCTCAGTCAGTTTCCTCTTGGGAACATGGAGGACTCTGTATTTTTATTTATTTATTTATCTATTGAGCCTTACTCTGTTTTGGTTCAGTTTGACTTTAAAGAGTCTCTTGGTCTAGTTGACGAAAAAAGGACATTCAGAATTACACCGTGCCTCCTCCTGTGGTCTATCCCAGGCCTTTCTGGGTTCTGAATTTTTCCCTCCCAGAGTCTAGTTATAGTTCTTAAATATCTACAGCTTGCATAACTTTCTTAGGCATAACCTCCTTCAGCATGGCTTTCTTGTACTCTGGCTCACTCAAAGCGCACTTATTCGGACCACAGTGCCCGAAACTTTATTCTTCCTCTGTTGCTTCAGCATCTTCACTTTATGCCTTCTGACCCTTTACAAACTGAATTCAGCTGGGCACCATTAGCCCTTTGCTACTTTGTGAATCTAGTCTAGTAAGTGACCTTTCCTAAAGAAAAGGGACAAAAATGAGATGGCTAACTTTAAAGAGGAATGGAAAGTGTCGTAAGTAGAAAGGCATGCTAAGAAGGCGCAATGTAAAGGGGAGGGAGGTGCCAAGAATAGAATGAAATTGGGTAGAAAATAATTAATATGAAATTCAAACTACAAAATTCCATGTTTATAACACACTCAAGTAATGTCTGATCTGGGAACATTTTCTAAGGCCCCCAAGCCAATGGGAATTGTACCTTAGCAGAGATTTCTCAGTGGCAGTTTTGTGTGAGATGGGATACCCAGATCTTCTAGAATGTCTTTTTTTTTTAAGGAAATGTGCAGGCAGGAATAAAGGTGAATAGGCCAAGCAGGCAGGAAGAGAAGGAAGAAACATTTTATTTTTATTTTTATTTATTCATCTTGGTTTCCCCACTGGCCTCAAGTCGTAAATCAGGGTTATTGAGATGTAGGTGAACTGCGCTTAATAGGAGGTGGCAGAACTAACTGCTACCCTACCAAGGTGCACCTAGGTTTGAATGAAAGACAGGGCTGTTAGAAGCAAGCCCAGTTCTGGGGAGGAATTGAGTAAGCGTGCTATATACCCAGATGATTTAGCTGTAGTCCTGAGAACTAGAGTAAAATCTAGAAACAAGGGTTGAAAAAGGGTCCATCTGTAGTGGTGAGCAATAGAGAGGCTAAAACTTGATGCTTACTTAAGTCCCATGGGTCTTGGTTCCTCGACCGTCTATAGCTTCTCATGACTGAGATGAGAGCTTCATGAATATGACCACACTTGATGACCATTGGCATTGCCCCATTGGAGCTAAACCTGGGTTCTTACTGTTTGTTGACAGCTGAGGAGAGGCTAGAGCTGACATGCAGATAGCTGAGAAAGACTTGCCAACCACTTGTGTTAAGGTGTTATTAGGGAAACGAAGTGAAGGAGAGTAAAGAGCAGATGGAGGCAAATAAGGATTCTAAGCTTAGAACTAACTGGCTGCTTTCTATTCAAGCTCTCACTCATCCAATATCTCTTCCTTCTGGCAGTCCTCTCTGGGAGATGGTGCAGGATGGTATTGACCTCAAGAGCATCAAGTGGACCCAGCACTAAAAGAGCAGACCTTTGATTTTGTTCTGGTCTGGCTCCTGCTGCCTCAGTGACTCATCAGGGCTGAGCACCTTTTGTACCTGCCGGCTGCTTCATGTTCACACCAGAGTTGCTGTAATCTAGTTGACTTCAGCATCAACCCACCTCCGAGACAGAAAAATAAGAAAGTGATCTTTGCCCAGCCCAGCCTCAGCGCCTTTTGTTGGGGAAACATTTGTCAGGAACATTCTCTCCAGGATTCTCTGATCTTACTGTGGGTGGATAGTCTCATCCTGAAATAGGAAGGACATTTGTTGTGATAATGCGACTAGACCTGCCCATGTCTTTGGTGGGGAAAACCAAAGGAATCAGAAGAAGGCTCTTTGGTCAAGGACCCTGATGCTCTACACGGACATTTGAGTTGTTGCTTACTGCTGCTCAGTGAGACTACTTCAAGAACGAGCATAATCAACTACGATTTCATCTTTTTTGTGGCTCCAAAGGTCACCTCGTCATATTGACTTTAGACCAAAAAGCAAGTTTCTTAGAAGGCTTGTCTTCTTTCAGTTCTTGTCCTCCTTCCTGTTTTTTGTTTTTTGGGTTTTTTTTTAGCCTAATACATGTATGACTCTACCTAATAATTTATGTTTCTTTTTTAAACATATGTTAATTTGCAGATTAGAGAAATAAAATCATTTTTCTCTATTTATTTGACTTTATGAGAGGCTCGGGGGAAATTCCAAGTTGCGATTGGGAACTGTGGAGCAGACTGCCTCTCTCCTTGATGGCCATAGAAGACTCAACCTGTTTGCATATCTTTTCACAGAACAACTATTTGATTACTTGTCAGGAGTCAGACATTGTTCTGGAGATACTTTGGTCAATAGCACCAAAATGAGAAGCCAGAGCACCAAAAAAAGAACTCTGTCCTCATTAAGCTTTCATTCTAGTGGGAAGACAGAAAACAAGAAGTCAGCAAATAAGCAATGAGTGCTTTGAAAGAGATAGAGTGGTGAGAGAACCTACTACACTGGGCATACTAGGAAAGCATTTTTTGAAAGAAGCATTCCTTAAGAAAAAACATAATTTCTAGCTATAAGAAGAGCTGGGGATGAGTTAAGGAGGACAAGCAGCAACAAGAAGAAAAGTGCCTAAGATACTAAAAAGCATCATGTGTTTGAGAAACCAGGAGAAAGCCAATGCAGCAACAGTAGAATTTTTCCATTTGTGGATCTGAAATCATAGTTAGGTGTTGTTAGCACTAAAAAGGAGAGAAAATACATCACACATATTTTAAGTATTTTATATTGACTATATATTCGATATGTATAGTAGATTGCACATGTATTTCTCAAATCGGGGATAGTCAACAAAGTTTGAATACCACCTGGCTAAAGTATAGAGAATACAGATGATCAGGGAAAGGAGGAGATAAAATTATAGACATTTTAAAAATAAAATTTTGTATTTTGAATAATTTTAGATTTTGAGAAAGATTGCAAAAATAGTACATTTATATATCCATTATCTAGTTTCCTAATTTAGCATTTTACATAGAACTGTGGTAATTTTCGAAACTTAAGAGATTAACACCTGTATAGTAGTATTAACTAAACTTAAGATTTTATTCAGATTTCACCACTTTTCTCATTAATACCCTTTTTCTATTCTAGGATCCAATCCTGGATATCACATTACATTTAGTAGGGTTTTTATTTATTTATTTATTTATTTTAAAGAAAGAAGGAAGGGTGAAGAGGAAGAAGAATCTTAAGGGAGGAAGAGAGGGGAGAAGCATCTCCATTTATATATTTTGGTCTTTCACCGGGGCCTGGGGTTGAAAACCCAGGTCATTGGGCTTTACATGGCCTGCATACCAGCTTCAGCTACCTGAGCCACAAGGGGATGGATCAGGTTTTGTTCTTGATGCACTATATTATACCTAAAAGTAGTACCTGTAATAAAATACAGCAGGTCCTTGAGTAAGTTTAACATAGTTTTGTCAAAACATTGAGAAGAAATAAAATTTAGGCAGGTGTTCAATATTATTTGAGAAACTGCTTTTGTTACACAACATTTTATTTAAAGTTGTAGTTTCCAAGAATTTATCCACCACAATGTTAAATGAACTCTACAGGTTTGGTTTAAAAGGGTGGCCTGGTTTTAATTTGGCCTTTTTTTTTTTTTTTTCGGCAACCTGGGCTAGCAGGTCTGCTGAGCAAATCTTCCCTAAAACTTGTTAGAATTTATGGGAATTTAAACCCCGTTTTTGTTTTCATTTTAAGGAAAGATGCAGGCAAAAACGATAAAGGTGAGCAGAGGCAGGCAGACAGGCAGGAAGAGAGGAGGGAGAAGCATTTAATTTAGTTGTTCATCTTGGTTGTTCCTGCCAGCCTGGGACATGAACCCCAGTACCTTGGGATGTATGTGAACTGCACCCAACTGCTACTTCACCAGAGTGCGCCAGATCCAGATTTTGTTAGTTGACTTCTCACATTCTGACTTGGAAGAGGACTTCAGTTTTGATGACATTCAAGCTATATGATGCAGGCAAGGAGTCGAGTCTGGGAGGCTAGGACCAAAGCAGCATCAGAATATTTTTTTTCTATAATAAAATAATACTAAAATGCAACGGTGGCTTCTTGCGTTTAATTTTTTTAATAAGAAAAAGGAATCAGGTTTTGTTATTTCATCAATATCAATAAATACGCAGTATCACATTGTGGTCCATTTCATCCTCAAAAACAATTCGGCAAGGCAATTTTCACTATTTCCCTCTTGGCAAAGGCTCAAAGTAGTGAAGCGATTTGCACAAAGTCCCGCAGTGAGGACACCAGTCATATACTCATCCCGCCGCACAGCGTCACTCTCCTAAGGCGCGCCGGATCCCAAAATTCGCAGGAATCTACTTAAAGCCCTAGGCCACAAACACCGGCAGTTTCCGGGAGATTGCCCATGAACCTCAGTGCGCTTGCGCAGGCCCGCCCAGTGACGTCACTACTGAGCCCGTCCCTTTGAAACGCGGGGCTACTAAGCGGGCTGGCGGCCATTTTGTGAAGCGGCGAAGGAGGTGGTGGCTGCCGTGGGCTCCGGGAAGCCGTTCGGGCTGGGGCTGTCGGCCGCGGGGCGGAGGCACTCGTGCGGGGGGTAATTCGGGTCTGGGTTCGGGTGCCGCGCAGCTCTCCCCGGTAAGACTCCCGCAGCCCCGGAACGGGCGGGGCTGTGTGGGGTTCGAGCCTCCCCTTGGTGGCCGGGGCGGGGCTTTCGGAGGCCTCCGAGCCCGCCGCAGCGAGCGCCTCACACAAAAGGTCGGGGCATTGCTGCGGGGGGCTTGGGGGCGCCACTTGCGCCTCTGAGGCCTGAGAGGATGCGAGAGAGAATGAGCCTGCTTAATCGAAGTGAGGACGAGGCCATAGCGAGAACTTCCCGGTGATTCGAGCGGGCGGAGGGCAGAGCTGGGTGGCCCAGCGGCCTGCGAACTAACTGCAGTCGAAGCACACCTACATCGGAATGAGCAAGATTATCTGTGCCCCCCAAATGGGGCAGAGAGTATAACTACTTCTCTGTGCCACTTTGTGAGGAGATATCTCTGGCCCCTGAAGTGGAAAGGCGGCCCTGGGGCCTACTAGAAAGATGGAACTACTATTAGGACACACCTGTCGGGAGGAAGCTGTGGTCACATTTCAGAGTCTAGGAAGGAAGTCTTGAGCTGGCCACCTTCGTGGCTTGAAGGTGGAGGGGGTTCCGTGATATGCTCCTAAAATCTTAAGTTGGGGGAAGGGCTGCCCCTCCAAGAAAGTGGAGTTGAGTCTGCCTCCCGAGACTCAGTTGTAAGCTGCGGGGTCTTGATCCCCAAGTAGGGAAGGGGCTGCTATGATCACCTTCATGTATTCTTTGGGAGAACCTCCAGCATTGAGGAGGTCCAGTGAGTGAGATGTGAAAGGTTGGTACTTTTGATTAAGAGTGAGTTGAGTTTCTCCAGTGAAGGCTTGGAGGTGCTAGTTTGCAGCCACGTAAAATGGATGTGAAGACCTACAAGTTAGTTACAGGGATGTACACCAGTGTTAGCTGCATGAGCTTTGTGTGCCTTCAATGTGTTCTTTGAAAAATCTGAGGGTTTCCAGTGAGGGTTACTCTGAGCTATTCAGCATCAAACATTTGAAAGTTGTATTCTGAGAGTTGCCGGCTCCACAGATTTCTGGACCCTCATCACCTCCCCTCCCACCTGGATTCCCAGAGATGATCTCATATAAATTGAATTGGCAGGAACCATTCTGTGTACAAGATTAGGGTCATGCCTGTCATTATCTACTGAAAAAAAAAAGTGATTGTAACAGAAGGTTGTTGAAGGAGCGGGACGTCTGGAATATTTTTAAGAATTTCTTTCTTGAATTATTTAAAATGGCGTAATTTTTGTAAAATTCAGTATTAGTAACATTAGTTGCCTTGGACCTTGTTGCCTAGTTTATATTATGAGTGCATTTGCAGTTGAAAAATACCTTACAAGTCTGGACATACAGGCACATCTTGTTTCGTTTTGTTTTTTATAGAAATACACAAGACTGGTTGTACTTGTTTTTGAAATTTGGTAGTTAGGAAATTTGGTGGTCCAGAGTGGAGAGTTTCTGGACTTAATGAAAATTAATTGTGTTCAAGCATTTTCCAAGAATATTGAAGTTGGGGAAAACTGTTCAGATGGTTCAAATACTTTTAGGATAATTTTTGATGAAAATGAACTGTTTGGTTTGTTATATAAAAGTTGAGGATGTGCTCACTTACTAGAAAACTTAATGAAGCAGGGACTGTATTTCTGTATCACTTGTATATGCTCAATTAAATATTTCATTTATGGATTGTAATGCATAATTTAAAATTTGCTTATTATGTTCATACCTGTTAAGTGAAAAATGTGAAGCTTTTGAAATCATTGTGGTAGTTACTTGGAACATACCGTTGTGTGCTATACCCATATACTTGAGGCTTTTTTCACCTTTGCCATGCCAAATGTTTTGATTATTGCATATTGAGAGTTTGGGGGTTGTTGGTACAATTTTAGATGTGAAACTTGATATTGTGGCCCAGTGTGTTTCAGGTGCTGGAATTCAGTGATAATGTGCATACTGTTTTTATTCCGTTTTGTTGAAAGCCACTCCACTCAATTTAGATGAATATTTTCTTTTAGAGATGTTGTAGGAAGAACATCTAAGCATTAGTAATTGACTACAGAAAAGATGTTTTTAGATAGATGTTCCTCCTCAAGATGAAGGAACTGTTGTCAATTTATCTCCTGCTTGGCTTATAAATGCTTAGTAAATTTTGTAGGATAATTAATACTGTTAAATGTTTAAGGTCAACTAAGAAAAATAACTTTTAGTAACTTATAGTTTTATCAGATTCTACTGCCACTACCCACCTTTTGGTTTGCTTAGAGTTTAGTTGTTTATTGCCAGCTTCGTCTTTAGACCAATAGGACAAATCGGTGGGCTAGGTTAGAAGTTAATAATGTTGCTTTGAAGTTTAAATGAACATAATAAATTTTTTTGTTGGCATTTGGGGAGTGGGTTGAAAATAACTTAGTATTTTTAGTCTTTGGCAGGAGAAATTAGTATCTTAATTAGGAATATCTCATTTGCTGTCTGTGAGGAAAGTTGATGATAAAAGAGATGTATCTTCCTAAGTGTGAGAAAAATTGTTTTATTGAGTGATGCCAGAATCTAATCTGTTGGGTATGGGGACAAAATCAAGTGATAAAGCTGTGGGGTTTTTGTAATGCCTGCCATAATGTGATTATGCTGCGTATAGCGTTGTGCGCACTATGATTGTTCTCTGTTGCTCACCTCTGAGGTAAACATTTGGAGCAGTGTTTTGTTTGAGTCTGAAGATTCTAGGTCTGCTGTACCCTAGTTCTTATGATAAAAGACCTATAGAGTGAACAAAGTGAAAATTCACCTTTGGGTGTATATTACTAGATAAAAGAGGGGACATGGTCAAGTCTGTGCTGTGACTTCCTGACAAAGAGGATTGTTGTCAGATATTTTATTTTGAAATTCCAAGTGATTGGAATGCCTAGTATATAAAAAAAAGTCTTGTTATGCTGAGTTGTTGTAACAAATATTTTTAATTTGTGCATGTCTTTGCAAAATTGAGGTAAAGTCACCTGTATTAGGACATCCATAACATAATGTGGAAAAAATATACTAAACAAGCTTCTTGTTTTAAATCTTCTGAAATATGTCAGTAGATAATGGCAAATCAGATCCATTTTCTCCTTCCCGACCCTTATGCTTTAAGTATAAGTAAACGTGTATTTGAGATGTTTTGTTGCATAGAATTATTTCAGTCTTATTCTAAAAGCCACTAAAGATTAAGGTGCTTGCAGTGGATTTTTGATTTTTGTTTTATCTTTCATTCAGTTGCTAATTTACATTTGGAACACAGAAATTAATGGGTTACTGGAAAACGTGATGCATCTAGTAAGTTATTGTGCTTTCTACAAAGTGTGAGGTGTTGAAAACTAGTAATAACTCGGTTTCTATTTACTTTTCCCATTTGAAAGAAGAGGTTGTAACACCTTGAGTTGTGAAGTTCTAACTTGAACTTTTTGTATACTTTTTGGTATGGGGCGCGATGGAGATTCCCCTTTGCTGAAATAGAAAAGAGTCATATATGTCAAGGGTGATTTTGTGTTTGAAATTTAGACATGTAAAATTTGAACTAGGCATTTGCCAAATTCACTTGGGCCTTTTTGCTTTTGAGGAATGAGATGTTTCCTCCGTTTTATTCCGGCAGCCCTGTGGAAGTTTTTGAGTGTAGACTTAATAAATTCCCTTTCCACTGGCTGACCCTGAACTTGTTTCTTTCTAGATGGACATATGGTTTCTTCCTGTGTCTGGAAAGAAAGAGGCAGAGGAACCTGTTTTCCCTAACTTCAAGACACATATCTTGTTCCACATCAGATATTTTGTATTGGAATCTTCACTGTTGATTGATCACTGTTGAGAAAACAAGTGCTTACCTTAGAAATTATGTGGCTATGTAATCGGAGAGGCAGATCTTTACATTTAGAAATAAATATTACAATGCTTCATACTCTTACTCATTGAACATAGGTTTTATGAAAAGTGAACTTTTTTTCTGTTTCATATTTCCCTTTTGTGACCTATTAGATAAACTACTAGATGGAGCTTTTAAATTAAGAATTTTAATTCTTTAGATTTAATTAGGATTGATTTGTCCTTTTTTTTCTTCTTTTTTTTTAAGGGAAAGGTGCAGGTAGGAATGAAGATAAGTAGGCAAACAAGAGAGGAGGAAGAACTACTTTATTCTTATTTAATTGTACGTCTTGGTGTTTCTCCGCCCAGGATGTGAACCCAGGCCCTTGGGATGTATGTGACCTGTGCTTTCACTGGAGGCAGTTTATGGAACCCCACTGCTTCACCAGGGCGTACCATCTGTGTTTTTTTTAAAGTGATGTTTGTGACATATTTGCACAATTTTTTGTGGTAAAACAATCTCACTATTCTTTAATAATTTGCGTAGTTGACTAGAAAAGTTCGGAATAACACTGAAATACTTGAGTATTTTTGTTGATGTTGTTTTATAAGGAAAGAAGTAGGCAGGAAGGAAGAGAGAGGAAGAAGAAACATCCATTTATATTAGTTTAGTTATTCATCATGGTTGTTCACAGCTCCCCACCCCCAGCCTGGGGTTGCAAACACAGGTCCTTGGGATGTATGTAGACTGTGCCAGCCAAAGGCTATGGACTTAACCACTAAGCCACCAGGATAAGCCGTAAGTTTTACTTTTTGGTAATGAATATTCACCTTCAGTGGTAATATAGTGATCTTCAAAGATATTTTAAAACGAGCATCGTTGTAAGTAGTCTTGTTGGTAAAGTGATGGTTTTTTTCTATTCAGTTTCTCTGAATTAAAAAACTGACCTTCTGAATATCGTCGTCTTAATCATTTGGTCCTATATAGTACTTGTGAGTTGTTCATAACTTTACCAGTTTGGGAGGAATACAGTGACTGATAAATGACCTGTTTTTACTTTGGGAGCTACTCTTTAATAGGTCAGACATTTTTAAGGATTTTTATTTTTAAAAGTTTCTTGGAATTGTTTTGTTTGGCATTTAGAGAAAAAGCATTTTTCCTTAATATTTTGAACCCCAGTGGTTATAACAAGAAGTTAGTCCTTTATCCAGAACTTTTGCTGCATTTGTTTTTTTGATGTTTGATTTTATTTTGATATAAAAGAAAATATAATGAAAGAGTAACTGAAATAATTTTCATAAGTACCCTTGAATTGACAACGTAATTTGTCCAGGAACTGTTATTGTGATAACTTGCGCTTTCTCAATCAGAAATTTGGTGGGAGCATGAGGAAATAGTTCACAGTTGGACTTGTGTTATGAAATTTTCTGGACTTGTTTAATCAAGCAATAAAAGCAATCATTGCTGTGAAGTTGAGATATATGAATCTTAGTTTTCAGTTGATCCATTCTTAGGCTAATTTATGACATTTTCTTGGTGTATGAAAATATATAATGTTTTGAGAAAAACTCAAATTTGAAAGCAATACCAAAGAAGCATGTGTGGGATTGTGGTATATGTCTTTCTTTAAAAAAATTTTTTTTTTCTTTTTTCGATATACATTCTAATGAAATACTCTGGTGGTTTCAGACTCGCCTTCTTAATATACAGTTCAGTGTGGCCTGTGAGTGTTGTTTTGTTTCCTGCATTGATTTTTGCCTCCATTTATTCTCTATTGCAGTCTAAAAGTTGGTTTTAATTGGTTGCCCACAGGATTGACTTGGCCTCTACTTCTTGTTAAGAAAATACATCTCTTGTTTTATCAGGTAAGAGATTTTGAATAGAGGGTTTGTTTCTATACAAAATAAAGTGAGATCGTTTATTAAGTAACATGAAAACACGTAAAACTAAACTTTTTTTTTTTTTTTTTTTTTTTTTCAGTTTTGGTTTTTTTGTTTATTTTTAAACCAGCTTACCTGAGGGATGGGGGTGGACTGGACTTGGGTGCCTTGAATAGTTGCTGTTTCCTTTGGGGGTCAGGTTTATAGGAATGCATTTCTCCTGTATTCCTGACTGTTAGGCAGTAGTAGCTGTTTTTTCCATCAGTAGCATTCTACACTAATTACAAGTGCTTGTTATTGGCATGCTTTTAAAATATTCCTTATAGGTATAAATAATGGGTCATATATTTTAGAATACAATTTTTGACTTTAGATGGTACCATCAGTGAATGGAATCTAACCCTCAGGTAGTTTCAAGATAGGATGAAATGACAATCTGTCAATCAGGTATTTAGTGGCAGATTAGCCAATCTTACTTCCTATTTTTGAGAAGCTAAAAAACTGTTTCCTCTTTAGATGGCTTTATGAATAAATCTCGTGCTCTGCTTTGGCTTAATCCTCTTATTTTGGTATAATCTTGAAGCCCTTTTATAGTTGGTAACTTGGTTAGATTTTCAGTACCACATTTTTATGTGTAGTTTGTATAGATTTTGACTGAATCCCCTATCCCAGCAAATGGTTTGAAGACTTAATGTGTATTTTAGGCCTGTGTTTAATTTTTGTGTTCTTGGGACTATGTCAGGTTTCCATTTTATTGTCCCAATGCAAATTAACTCTTCTCTCCAGGTCGTTTTGGTAACCTAGATTACCCATGATGTTTTCCCCATATAATAATAAAGTGAGTAAGCAGTTTTTGAGGTTGAACAGGAACGCTGTCAGTTTTGCATGTGGTCAATAAGGAATGAGAATTTGATATAGTGTCTTGGAACCTTCTTGGGACCTGCTAAATAGTAAATAAGGAGAAAAGAATCTGTTGGTGTGATTATTTTTTTAGGGTTGATTTTTCTTGTTGACTTTTGCAGACCAGAAATGAAAAGCTTCTTCCCTCTCCCAAATTTCTAGTGTTTTATAATTGTCTCACAAAAATTTTTGAGTCCATCTTTCTGGATTAAGTTTGAAGGTGCTTTTTAAAAAATTTTGTATGTATGTGTGTGAGAAAACCATCAAAGCTACACAATATTTCTTTTTTATGTACAGCAGTTAGAATAATGAGATAGAATTACAGATGTTATTGCATTGAATTAATGCAATATTTGAAATGGAAAAAGTGCTTTCATGGACCTGTAAAATTTTTAGAGCTGGGAGCTGGAAATTTTGCTCTTTTTAATGTTCTTATTAGCAAGATGATAAAACCAAGGTCAAATAATTTAGAATTTCTCTAAGATCACAGAGCCAGTTTAATAGGTTTATATTTGAAAGTTGATTTTCAGATGATTCAAAAATGCCCTGTCTTGTTGACCACATAAATTTCAAGTTAATATTGTTCTAATCCCAAGAATTTGTTTTTTATCACTTGACAACGGGCTTTCTTTGCATTTACTTTTAGAAGCCGTTAGAATTGGAATACTGAAATTTGACTTATATCTGGGAGAAACTTTTCATTTTCAGTTATCACGAAAGAGGTTATATAAGGTTAGTGAGCACCCAGAAATTATACAGGAGTTGGGTCAGAGGCTCTAACAATCATCGTTAACATCATGAGTTAACATTCATAGCCTACTTCTAAAACAAAAAAAAGCAAAAGTAAAAAATGCCTCTCTCATTATCAGTCCTCCTCTATGGGAAGAACAACATTATCAGTCCTCCTCTATGGGAAGAACAAGATTTTTTATTTAATGGAGAATTTGGGAATGAGTCATTGGACTGGAGTTTTAATGAAAACAGCCATGTTAATGGCACTGTAACTAGAGTCTACTTTTTGGAGTGATGAATATAGATGACTAAGATTTTGGTTATTCAGTATTGCTTTTGGATTCTGAGAGTATATTAACCTTGTTTATAATGATTCCATATGTAGTTGTTTGTTTTTTTAATAAATAGATCTCTAAGGCAGATGGAAGAGTTTTAGGATGAAGAAATCAGTTCTCATTTGAGACTCGAGTCTATTTTAGTGTTAAGTATTATGTGTAGTTCATTAGTATTCCAGCTTTCTGTTTCTGTTGGATTTTGAGGTTGAGCCATAAAGATGACGTTGAAAATTCTAGGAAGTTGTCAAGCTTATGGGGAAGACATTGAGTCAGTTTTCAAATATTAACTTTGATGAATCCCTTGCTTGTGTTTCCCCTCCGGCCCCCTATAGATGTTTAAACTTTGTTTCCTGATTTGACTTAGATATTTCTTTTAACTCTTACTGAGTAATTAGTGGTCTGAATGATGTTATTGGTGATTTTACTGTCATATGGTGGTTTTTATTTTTTTCCCCCTGAAATTTTCGAGTCTTGGAACTCAACTTCTAATTATTTCCAGAGTTAATACCGTTTGGAAATTGAAATTGTCTAGGTTTTATATTTAAATGGCACATAATGTCCAGATACCCAAATTTAAAAACAACATTGCTTGTGATAGTTTGAAGGACTATATTAGGGCCTAATATGGTAGCTGGTCATTCTTGTAGCTAAAAACTTAGTGTAATAAACAGGAGTCTGACCTGGCCGTTGCCTTTTCTCATCTGCAGGTGTGTGTGGTTTCAGCGCAGCATGGCTGTGGTCATCCGTTTGCAAGGTCTCCCAATTGTGGCGGGGACCATGGACATTCGCCACTTCTTCTCTGGATTGACCATCCCTGATGGGGGCGTGCATATTGTAGGGGGTGAACTGGGTGAGGCTTTCATCGTTTTTGCCACTGATGAAGATGCAAGGCTTGGTATGATGCGCACAGGTGGTACAATTAAAGGGTCAAAAGTAACACTGTTGTTGAGTAGTAAAACAGAAATGCAGAATATGATTGAACTGAGTCGTAGGCGTTTTGAAACTGCCAATTTAGATATACCACCAGTAAATGCTAGTAGATCAGGACCTCCACCTAGCTCAGGAATGAGTGGCAGGGTAAACTTACCTACAACGGTACCCAACTTTAATAATCCTTCACCCAGTGTAGTTACTGCTGCTACTTCTGTTCATGAAAGCAGCAAAAACATACAGACATTTTCCACAGCCAGCATAGGAACGACTCCTCCAAATATGGGGACTTCCTTTGGGAGCCCAACATTTAGCTCAACCATTCCGAGCACAGCCTCTCCAATGAACACAGTCCCACCGCCACCAATTCCTCCAATCCCAGCGATGCCATCTTTGCCACCGATGCCATCCATTCCCCCAATACCAGTTCCTCCTCCGGTACCTGCATTGCCTCCTGTGCCTCCTGTGCCCCCAATACCCCCAGTACCTTCTGTACCACCCATGACCCCACTGCCACCCATGTCAGGCATGCCACCCTTGAACCCACCACCTGTGGCACCTCTACCTGCTGGAATGAATGGCTCTGGAGCACCTATGAATCTGAACAATAATCTGAACCCTGTGTTTCTGGGTCCATTGAATCCTGCTAATCCTATCCAGATGAACTCTCAAAGCAGTGTGAAACCACTTCCCATCAACCCTGATGATCTGTATGTCAGTGTGCACGGGATGCCCTTTTCTGCAATGGAAAATGATGTCAGGGATTTTTTCCATGGGCTCCGCGTTGATGCAGTACATTTGTTGAAAGATCATGTAGGTCGAAATAATGGGAATGGATTGGTTAAATTTCTCTCCCCTCAAGATACATTCGAAGCTTTGAAACGAAACAGAATGCTGATGATTCAACGCTATGTGGAAGTTAGTCCTGCCACAGAGAGACAGTGGGTAGCTGCTGGAGGCCTTATCACTTTTAAGCAAAGTATGGGACCTTCTGGACAAACCCATCCCCCTCCCCAGACAATTCCCAGGTCAAAATCGCCCAGTGGGCAGAAAAGGTCAAGGTCAAGATCACCACATGAAGCTGGTTTTTGTGTTTACTTGAAAGGGCTACCGTTTGAAGCGGAAAACAAACATGTCATTGACTTTTTTAAAAAGTTGGATATTGTGGAAGATAGTATTTATATTGCTTATGGACCCAATGGGAAAGCAACTGGTGAAGGCTTTGTAGAGTTCAGGAATGAGGCTGATTATAAGGCTGCTCTGTGTCGTCATAAACAATATATGGGCAATCGCTTTATTCAAGTTCATCCAATTACTAAGAAAGGTATGCTAGAAAAGATAGACATGATTCGAAAAAGACTGCAGAACTTCAGCTATGACCAGAGGGAAATGGTATTAAATTCAGAGGGGGATGTCAGCGCTGCCAAAGTCTGTGCCCACATAACAAATATTCCATTCAGCATTACCAAGATGGATGTTCTTCAGTTCCTAGAAGGGATCCCAGTGGATGAAAATGCTGTTCATGTTCTTGTTGATAACAATGGGCAAGGTCTAGGACAGGCATTGGTTCAGTTTAAAAATGAAGATGACGCACGTAAGTCTGAACGCTTACACCGTAAAAAACTTAATGGGAGAGAAGCTTTTGTTCATGTAGTTACTCTAGAAGATATGAGAGAGATTGAGAAAAATCCCCCTGCCCAAGGAAAGAAAGGATTAAAGATGCCTGTATCAGGTAATCCTGCAGTTCCAGGAATGCCCAGTGTGGGAATGCCAAGTGCAGGAATGCCTACTGCAGGAATACCCGGTGCCGGAATGCCTGGTGCCGGTATGCCCGGTGCCGGAATGCCCGGTGCTGGAATGCCCGGTGCCGGAATGCCCGGTGCCGGAATGCCCGGTGCCGGAATGCCTGGTGCCGGAATGCCTGGTGCAGGAGGTGAAGAGCATGCCTTTCTGACTGTAGGATCTAAGGAGGCCAACAATGGGCCTCCATTTAACTTTCCTGGTAATTTTGGTGGGTCAAATGCCTTTGGGCCACCACTCCCTCCTCCAGGATTAGGAGGGGCCTTTGGTGATGGGAGGCCTGGTATGCCTTCAGTTGGAAATAGTGGTTTGCCTGGTCTAGGACTAGATGTTCCAGGTTTTGGAGGTGGACCAAATAATATAAGTGGGCCAGGATTTGGAGGGGGCCCTCAGAATTTTGGAAACGGCCCTGGTGGCTTAGGTGGCCCACCTGGCTTTGGAAGTGGCCCTCCTGGTCTTGGAAGTGCCCCTGGCCATTTGAGTGGGCCACCAGCCTTTGGACCTGGTCCTGGCCCTGGTCCTGGCCCAATCCATATCGGTGGTCCCCCTGGCTTTGGATCTAGTTCTGGAAAACCAGGACCAACAGTTATTAAAGTGCAGAACATGCCCTTCACTGTGTCTATTGATGAGATTTTAGATTTCTTTTATGGCTATCAAGTGATTCCAGGTTCAGTGTGTTTAAAATACAATGAAAAAGGTATGCCCACAGGCGAAGCCATGGTGGCCTTCGAATCTCGTGATGAAGCCACGGCTGCTGTCATTGATTTAAATGATAGGCCTATTGGCTCCAGGAAAGTAAAACTTGTGTTAGGGTAGCTGTTCACATCAGTTCTTTATAGGCTAGATCTTCATAGTGCTGTGATTAATGCAT
The DNA here is from genome assembly GCA_004363575.1 of Solenodon paradoxus. Lineage (NCBI taxonomy): Eukaryota > Metazoa > Chordata > Mammalia > Eulipotyphla > Solenodontidae > Solenodon > Solenodon paradoxus. The sequence goes on along the minus strand of RJWH01000181.1, from coordinate 998,729 downwards.
CCAGATTGTTTTCCTAGTATTTCCAGGTTAGAACCTGTGGATTGTTTCAATTGCATATAGATTGGTTTTCATAACATAGAGCATTGTTTGACTGTTTACAGAAGATTCACTACCAGGATAAACATTGCTATTACGTTACAGTAAAGGTATCTGGAGAGAACACAAAATGATTTTGGCAGACCATTAGAGGAACTGTTTGTAAAACGCAAAAGACCACAAAGCTTATCAAGGAGTCTAGATTGGTTTTGTTTATACCATGTGGGATGAAGAAAATAGAAATGTCAATAGAGCTCATTAACAGTGCTCTTGCCAACTGCTGACAATGAAAGTTGGCTACTATTGGAATTTGATTTAAAGCTGGACAGATTTGCTTTGTTATAGGATCAAAGCTTTGTCTGAAGTCCTCATTTTCTTTTAAAATTAAATAAAATCTCTGTATACGGATTCACTGTATGTACCTTTATTGCTTCTTGAGGGTTCTTGCTGTATAGACAGTCCTGCTTCTGAAGTTGCTGCTTTGTTTGCTTAATTGACTCATTTGTAAATGAGCACAATTGTTGTTTTTTTTTTTAATATATATAAAACTCCACACTTGGTTTGTTCTATAACCTTGAACTTTGATTTCTGATGTCACACTTAAAACTGTGGAATAAGACTTTTGCCACAAAAATAAAATACGGAATCCTCTGCCTACCAGAACGTTTTTGGTTTGACCACCAAGTTTTAGTTTAGCCAGTTTAAAAATTGTTCATGTGTGGATGGTATTTTAAAAAAAAACCCAGAAACCACTTTTAATAGTAATTGTTTACAATGCTTGATTTAAAATTCTGTCCATGATGGACTGACTGCTGTTCTGACATTTTCCTTCTATCCCAAATTTTACCTTATAACTAAATAAAGAGGGTCTGTTCACAAGAAAAGAGCATTAGTATGTCCAGGTTTTTCATCGTTAGCTTTGATAGCAGTCGTATTATAGAAAAAAGATCCATAAGCTGGTCCATAGATTGATGTGCATTTAATCCTGTTACTTGGAGGCTTTTTGGTCTAGTGGTTTGATCAGGAGCCCATGTACAAAAAATTCTTCATATAGAGTACACATGCAGTTGCCCGAGGGGAGAGAAGTGAGACTCTTTGCCCTTTCATACTCTTTCTTTGACATTCAGGACACTGAAGCAGGAGGACCATATAGGTTCTGGTTGGTAAGTGTCCTTGTCATGGAAACATTTGCCTTACAACATTGTGCCCACTGCCCCAAAAGGCTCTACTTACGGTTGTTTTCCTCCTTAGTTGAATTGCTCTAAAAGTGTGTCATGTTATATATTCTAAACATATGGAATAGGAGATTGGTGAGATAGCATGAAAAACAAGTTTTGTATTTTATATGGGCTGTCTTGGTTTAAAACATCCCCAACATTTCCTACAAATCAATGTACTTATAATGGGGTCAGTCTTTTAAAAGAACTATTTCCTATTAAAAAAATAGTGCCTTTCTGGTGTTGCAAGTCAGTGGAACACTGAAATACAGCTTTGTGTGATTTAAGAGTGGCAACAGTTTTATTTGTGTGATAAGATTTAGAAAGACTATCACTACAATCTTAGAGGATTGACTGTACAGGATTTTTTGTTTTAAGGAAGGGATTGTTTAGACTTTCAAAGAAGACATGGCTATATCGTGGGTCTTTTGATAATTCACGAATACTAATTTGCTTTGACACTTCACTAGATATTGCCTCCTCAACTAAAACAGCAATATGCTTGTATGTGCTATTCAATATAAGTTTTCTGTTAAGTAATCATTTCTCATTCCAAAGACAAAATGCAAAATCCTCAGCGCTGCTTGGGAGTCTTTATTCAACTGCAGATTATTTTCATTTTAGAAAAATGGGTTGTTTAAAGATGAAAGTCTTTTATCGTTTTTCACAGTTTATTTTGGTTATATGTTCGTGCATTCTTATTAAATATTTCATATACTTTATTGCAATTACTTTGTTATTTCTACATCTTAGATTAATGGTGAAAAGGAAAACTCATTGTTCATCAAATTAAATAAATTAAGAAAATAGTGGTTTGTGTAGAAATTGGCGAGAACTGTGTTTCATGTTCGGTTGAATCACAACAGTGCTTTTCTTGTTGTGAAATGTAATTAAATGCTTTGCCCTCTGGAATATGATTTCTGTGTATCTGAGAATTATTAATATAGTGCTAACTGCCAAGCATACTGTTCATCTGGTTCTGGGCATTGGAGATGAGTTTTTAAAAATTCTTTGAAAATGTGTTCTGTGAAATACACCTTTCTACAAATTTTCTCATAAGAACTAGGTTTGGGGTGAAATGAATTTACATTATTTTCTCATTTGCTTTGTATGGTATGAGGATTTGTAAAGCTTTGCTCAAAGTTGTGTACATTTGTAAACTATCATGATATTTTCAATTTTATGTGTAAATTTTATTGTCTGTTTTTGGTGATTCTGACATTAGTAGAAGAGAAATCCTTTCCATTAGATTTAATTTTTTTCCTCCACTCTGCTGAGGAATTTTGGTTTTGTTTTTATTTTTTATTTTAAAGGATAGAAATCAAAATGTACTTTATAAATAAGCAAATTTGTAAATTTTTCGTGAACTTTAGTGAACATTTAGTTCACAAGCAAAATTTAGAGGTGTATTCTGTTTACCCTAGTTTAGCTATACAACTGCTGATGGCTTTAAAAAAAAAAAAGAAAAGCAACACTGTTAAGTGAAATGTAGTTCTAGCTTTGTATATTCCAGTTGTCAAAGCATCGACAATGAAAATTCCATTAGGAAATTTCTATTCAGATTTTCAGAGGGTAATGTTCAATGTAATTAGGTCAGTATTAACATACTGGCTGAAAAATCTAAGGAAATAGAAGCAAGCAAACATACATTTTGGGTGGAAATACCTTCGATTAAAAAAAAAGGATGCATGAAAGCCTTTTTTATTCAAACACAAAGTCCCTTTAGGAATCTGTCATTGTGTAGCAGTGTGGGTCAAATGTTTAAAAATATAATCTACTTATCAATTTGAAGAACACCTTGAAAATGAATGAAGAAAGTATAAAATTGCTGCTAGTCTAATCAGGAAAGAATTTCTGACAGTGATCAAATAAAAAGTTATTTCCCATTCTTGCAAAATTGCCACATTTAAATTGTTTACTGGCAGTTCTACAGCAGTTCACATTTTAGCAACCAAACACAATAAAATTACATGTGGCCAGTATGGCTACTACATTGCCAGCAGTTACTGCCTTGGCATCATTCAGCAGAGGTTTTTGTTTATAACGAAGTTTTGAATACTGTTCAATAAACGTGTCACAAAATAAAACAGGCTGATGCTTTTAATGCTTTAACTGCACAAGAATACTGAGCTATAATTCCAGATATATATGTATTTTACTCCTGAAAATATTTTGTGCCTTTGGAAAGGTCCATTTGGTAATCTTGGAGGTAACAATTGTCTGCTAATGATGAAATGTGGAAAGAAGAGGATACCTGGAACGGCAGGGAGGAAACATGATTCTAGGTCAAATCCGTGGTATCAGCCTTTCAGACTTGCTATGTGTGATTTGCTAGCAAGCCACTTCATTAATGTGATCAGAGGTGTCTTTCACAGGAGGAGTTGTAAGGGGCGGGTGGTGGTTGGTGCGGGGAGGGGTGCTGTGGAATGTCTTTAAAAAACTAGGAAATGAGAAAAATATTTGGAGTATATTTTCAATTGCACATAAAATTGCACAGCTTTGTTTTTCTTTTTTGTTTACTTGTTTTTGCATTAGTATGAGATATTTGAGGTGGGGAACAGGAGAAAGGAATCACAAATATTGCTGCTTTTTGACATTGATTCTCTCATTTTTGTCCCTTCCACACTTGTTCAGCTTCTGAAAAATATTAATGAAAAGTGTCCATAAACTCCTCCACAGTCTTTTGTTAAAAAAAAAATATATATTTTATATATTATATATATATTATATATATATTTTATATATTATATATATTATATATATATATATACGGATTTGTGGACTATTGTTCCTTTTAACCAAAGCTCTTGAAAATGTAACTTTTATCTTTAATCATGTAAGAGTTTTAACTTATATTTGAACTTGAATACTTGCTTTAGAAGGGTTTAAACTAGACATGCTTCATTCTAAGACGTAGCTGAGATGTTTTAAAGTTATGAAGGTTTGACGGAGTATTTGGAAAATCACTGAAAGCTGCTTACAGCTATCCAAAATGATCTTTGCCATTTATAAAGGTATGGGCTGTGTACTAATAGATGTCTCCTCTCCTCGCTCAGGAGAGATCATTCACTTCTTTAATAAGTGTTGTCTGCTATCAGGTGTTTGGGGTCTTTTTTGTTTGTTTTGTTCTTTTAAGGAAAGGTACAGTCAGGAAGAGAGAGGAGGAAAGAAACGTGTTTATTTATTATTTGTTCATCTTGGTGGTTTCCCCCGGTCCTGGGACATGAACCTGGGTCCTTGGGATGTATATGGATTAACCCCAGCCAGAGGCGGTGGACCCAATCACTATTCCACCAGGGCATGTCAGAATCCAATCTTTTGACTATCTAATTAAAAAAATGCTTGATTTCAGTTTGTCTCTTTAGCATAAAATTTGGTAGAGCGCATTGACTTACTGTAAAAGGTTCTGGAAAGAGTAGCAGTGGCACAATTCTCTGATGCTGTAGTAACTTTCTGGGGAAACCCACCTGTGGAACAACATAAGTTCTCTTACTGATATTTGCTCATGTTAATGTTAGTTGCTTACTGTGCTGTTCCTGGATTTATTCTTGGTGCTTTGTGTTACTTTGCGCCAGAGATCACATAAGCATCCTATTCAGAATATCGCTCTTTGTTCTGTATCAGTATAATTAGCAATGAGCAACTAAGGTGGCACTGCATTTCTACTACTGAAGAAACTAGAGGGGCAAAAAGCCACCTGATGCAAGCATTCTAGTCCCAGAGACAGGACAGCCAGCATTATTAAAAATTAGGAGGCAGGAGATAGTGCCAGGGGAAATCTTATTAACCTTATTCCTTGGATTCTGTTAAGAGCCCCAGAGACCTCCTCCTGGTGAAAATGTTGACAGGGTCATATAGCTCTTCTGGACTTCTGGACTCTTGACTTTAGTAACAGTAGTTTTAAGTCACTTTTTAAAAACAACTGATAGCTTGCCATTCATTTAATGTTGAGAAGAGGTCACTATTTGGGAAGAATAAAACCATGACCAGCAATAGAACATAATGAAACATGAACAGTTCCAAAGATGTTGAATGAGCATAATGTATCCCAGGGGTGAGCTGCACTATATTCAAACAGATTTCCCCTTGGTGTTTCCATTTTTTTGTCCATTCTGATGCTGCCCATTTCTCTTTTTTACTGATATAGTAAGTCTGCTGGCCCAAGACTTGAGTTTTACTTACATGAAAGCCTTTTCTTATGCCTACTACAAGCCATCTATTCTCTCAGAATGGGAGAGGGTTAATTAAGATGGGTAAAGAATCATAGCTACTTAAAGGATATTAAATCATACAAATTGATACTGTTTATGATTTCCTCACTGATTATTTTGTTCCACTTGGAAGTGAATTAATGCCACCCTCCATTACACTACCCCACACATTGGTTTTAGTATAGAAGGTCATGTTCTTTATGCATAATGCTTTTGTGGTTTGGAGCTATGGAACCATCAGAGTCCCTTTGCTATAAATCTAGCCAAAGTGGAATGGCTAATGGAACTCTTACTGAAGTAGGTATGATTAATTAGCTTTGCCATTGAATCGGCAGGTTGGAATTGGAATAATCTCTTGCCGCCAAACTTAAGACAATTTCACATGGTTATATAGCTGAGCCATAGCCCCCCACACACAGAGATACACATTCTGTACATATTTTTTTTTATTTTTTTTTTAAGGAAAGGTGCAGACAGGAATGAAGGTGAGTAGGCAGGCAGGAAGAGAGAAGGGGCATCTTTATTTTTATTTAGTAGTTTATCTTGGTCGTCCCCCTCCCCTCCCCGCCCCGCTAACCCCCAGTCCTAGGAGGTGAACCCAGGCCCTTGGGACATGTGAACTGCGCTCAGTCGGAGGCAGTGGACTTAACCACTACTACATCAGAGAGTACCTTATGCTAAATTTTGAGCAGTGTGTACCCAGTACCCAGCACACATTGGTCAGAAAGGAAGCAAAATAAGATGCCTCTTTTTGAAGTTTCAGTTCTTACATTTTCAAGTGCTCAGTTGCACATGTACAGGGTACACTTAGGTACCACAGGAGTTGGGTAAAGTGCTTCCTGGCTAGTTACTAAATGTTCATACAGAAACATATAATGGGAGTTGTGTGTAAGCTTAGGGAAGGTATGTTAGCTAACCAAGGTTTTTGAGGGCAAGTATGTTAATTTAGTAAAGTGAAATGATTCAAAATGAGGGAGCATAGTGGCACAGTCTAAAATGGTGCTTGTCCTGGAAGCCCCAGGTTCCTGTAACCTGAGTGGCATGACTGAGCTGAATGGTCAGTAGGGCAGATAAGCGAGGGTTGCTTTTAGGGATGTCCTGGCTAGCAAAGACACAGAACTTTTCATCTTTATTAACCTTTGAGTAGTTACCAGATACCACTTTTTATAAACACTCTAGTAAAACATTCACAGACACTCCAGAATTCAGTGAATCTCCCCATCAATTTAGCCACTTGTGTGCATAGCTGACAAACAAATTCATTTCTTATTTGGGGTGGATTTCCCTAACATACAGATTCTGAAGCACAATCTATCTTATTAATCTCTTCCAAGTATCTCAGGTGAATTTATTGTGATGAACAGTAGGTAGGTTTCTTTTCCAAGGACTCTGGTCTGCTCATTCACTCGGCCCATTTTGTGCCTGAGGTCACATCACACACTGGAGATGCACAAGTTTTTTGTCAGTGCCCTTCTCTTGGAGATGCCAGGAAGGTGCCCCGTACTGCTCAGACAGTCCACTGGCAACAGAGAGGCAGGTGTTTCACTAAAATGATGCAGATTCTAGCAGGGCAGTATGGGGGCAAAACTGACTGTCCAATAGATGTTCACGGAAAATGAAGGCTGTATAAATATGGAACCCAACAGTTCATTCTTGCCTTCACAAAAAGGTTGGGAGAAATGTGGATGCAGAAGTCTTTTCCATCTGTGTGTACAGCTAATTAGATCGTAGGAAGAGACCACATGAGCCTTAATGTTTTTTTAGTGACCAGGTAGACTTCAGGTTGGAATTTATATATACACATACACACAGTATTAGCTGTTGTTAAAATGTGTGGCTTAGGAACCACATTCCTAAGGAATATGACCCAGGACTGGTCATTTCCCTAAATAGATAATCTCATTCCACTATTTTTATTGTTTTATTTGTTTTTTTGAAGGAAAGGCACAGGCAGGAATAAAGGTGAGTAGGCAAGCAGGCAGGAAGAGAGAAGCAGCATTTTATTTTCATTCATTTGTTCATCTTTGTTTTCCCTGGCCCCAGGACTAGAACCCAGGCTCTTGGGATGTATGTGGTTTTCACTCAGTTGAAGGCAGTGGGCTTTACCGCACCACCAGGGTGTTCCTTGTAAATCCAGTTTTAAGCCTCTGATTTTATCACCTCAGCCATTCTATTTCTGGAAATCTAGTGAATCTGAACCTGCAAAAAGAAACCAGTGGAACTCAAAAGTTTGGGTCTGGTCACTGCTCTGCTTTTTCTCAGTATGACTATCTCACTGCAGCGTGAGAATTTCATTAGAGAGAAAAGGGGAAAGGTTTTTCATTCTCTCTTTTGAGGACTATCCGTTTTCTGCCAGTTAGGTGTTTTGGAACAGGCAAACTAGAGGCATTATTCTTGAGTGCCCCATGAACTAACAAATAGTTGGTGATACTGCAAAAGGAATCCACTTATTAGCATTGAAAAGAATAGTTAACATTGGGCACCTACTCTATTCCAGCAGGGGACACATTCCATAATTGACCTTATTAAATCTTCAGAATAACTGTACAGTTGTTGTTAGTATCCTCTTTACAGATGGGAAAAGCCAGGGAAAGAGAAGCAAAATAACTCGTCAAAGATCTCACTGGATAGTAAAGGATGAAGCCTGCCTCGTGACCCCAGAGCCCCTCCCTCCCTACTATTGCCTGCTTTCCCTGGATTTGGGGGGAAAAGATGTGGGAGGCCACTGGTAGCACTCCTGTTACAAGTCCTGTGGAGAAGGTTCCAACCTTGCTCCAATGTATTTTCAGTTCCTCAGCTCAAAGTTGAGGAACAGACAGCATGACCCATTGGTAAGGCTGCTCAGCTTTTATTGTCAGGCTCCTCATATTTACAGGGTAAGACCTGCATTTATTTTGAAGTAGGCAAGTGGAGGCTTTCAGTAAGCCTATTTAGGGTCATAGGGCAGAGAGAAAGCCAATACAGTCCTATCATGCTTTGAAGCCCATGTGTCCTGCTTTATAGTTTGCTGCCTTCCCTGTATTTTAGTCTCCTCAAGCTAGGTTCTCTGTTTTTGGGTTTTGGTTTTTAAAGAAAAGCTGCAGGCAGGAATGAAGGTGAGCAGAGGCAGCCAGGCAAATAGGAAAGGAGGAGGAAGAAGCATTTTATTTTATTTAGTTGTTTATCTTGATTGTTCCCTCTGACCCTGGGATGTGAACCCTGATCCTTGGGATGTAAGTGGACTGCACCAGCCGAAGGTGGCTGACCAAACCTACTTCACCAGGGTGCGCCGAGGTTCTCTTTGAAGAGATGGACACAGATTAGATTTATTCAACTTTGTACATGTCTTTTGGGGACATTGTATTTGGATCAGTGACTGAGACTCTGACCATATTTTCTTTTCATGTTTTGCATGTATATGCACATCTTAAACTTTATAACATTGCCTAATACTGAATCACAGCTAGACGTCTTAGCATAATATGGATCTAAAAAAATTGTTTAAAAGTTTAGCTTTTATAAACAATTCTATTAGCCCTTTGTGTTCACATGTATAAATAAAGAATATAGTTTTATAGTAAGGATTTGTGTATTTGATTTAGTTTGTGGCCTGTGAGAACTGTTCTTGGGACTACTGACTTAACTTTGATGAATCCCTGAGTTAGAGGGAGAAGCAAAATTAAAAAAAAAAAAAAAAAAAGTCTTACCCTTTCCATGTCCCTGGAGGAGGCAGAGAAATGAAGAGTGGTGGTCGTGTGTGTATGGCTTGCCTTTTCATTTTTCAGTATTAAGGGGAAAGTATTCTATGGGTAGTGTTCTGCCCATTGGGAACCTGTGGAAATTTTCCTGACTGACTTTCAAGACTTGTTCCAGTATCTGAGCTGCTCCAGCAGGCCAAGGTAGGAAACAGGAGTGTGACCTGATACGCATACACTTCAATGCTCTTTTTCTTCCTTGTACCCTGGAAGTGTGATTAAAGGCTGTTGCCTTTCCTTGTTAGACTTCTAGGAATGGAAGAATCCAGTGTAACTCTTCTAAGCATGAAGGACTGATGAGTTTCCGCTCAGCTGACACGGAATTGGATCCAGCTGGATCCAAGGTCTGTTCTTGAATTTATGAAGAACAGAGTTAGAATCTCCCTAGCCATGGGATAGGATGCCATGAAAAATGAAAGAAAGGTTACTCCCTATGGGCAAAGTGAGATTCCCTACTGAGTGGTATGCTTCTGAACTGACCAGCTGGGAAAAGGAGCTCATATTTTTAGCTCTTACCCAATTTCTGTGGTTTAAGATTTACCAAAACCACCTACTTACAAAATTATTATTTAACAATTGGTTCTTGTAAACATATGAGCATGCACACTGCTAAAAGCCTCCCTTGGGTGTTTTGAAATCCTTTTAGCTCAGGTCTGTGCTGTGTGACAGGAGATGCTGAGGCAGCATTTGTTCTAAAGTTTGTCATTTCATTGACAAGTCAAGGAGCTGGAAATATTGACGGAATACAATCATGTGAATTAAGTATAGTAGTCCAGAGTGAAGTTGCTGAATGCTGGAGGAATCATGGAAAGGGGAACATAATGAAAGCTAGGTTTGAAGGATAACAGTTATTAATTGCTGATGATAATAGTACTAGGCATGTGTCTGCATCATTTATGTTTTCAGAAATAGATAATTTCCCTTTACTTCTGAGAACTTGAGGCATAGAGTATTTTGCCCAATCTCTGGACATGTAAGATCATTCTGGTGAGTGTGTAGTAGAATCTCACGGCAGGGCAGGAGTAAAGCTAGTGTTTGGAGCCTGGTCACTTCACTACAGAACCCATACTCTTGCCCAATTAGTCAAATTGCTGTTGAATATAAGAAGGAAGGTTCTTTCAGGAGAGGAGAATACAATACAGTTAAAGTTCTAGACTAGGTCGGAGACAATATTTGAATTCTAGTCCCCGTTTTATTTATTTTTAAAGGAAAGGTGTACACGTAGGCACGTAGAGGTGGAGACACGTAGGCAGACAGGAGGAAGAAACATTTCATTTTATTTTTATTTAGTTCACACTGGTTGTTTTCCCCCCAAGACCCAGGACTTGAGTCTAGGGGTATGTGACCTATACTCCTTCAGAGGCGATTGACATAACTGCTACTCTACCAGGGTGTGTGTACATTTTTTTTTTTAAAGGAAAGGTGTTGGCCAGAAGAAGAGGAAGGAGGAAGCATTTTATTTATTTTTACTTAGTTATTCATCTTAGTCGTTCCCTCTGGCCCTGGGTCTTAAAACCATCTTTGGGATATGTGTGAACTATGTGGTGGCTTTGTCCACTAGGCCAGCAGAGTGCACCCCCATTTTGTTTAACCATATATGTGACTTTAGCCAAATCACATCCTCTCTGCCTTGAATTGAGAACTTGGAGTTAGGTGATCATTGAGCTCCTTTTTACTTCTGACAATTTGAATTTTAAGTTATAAGACAGTATGGCTTAAGGAACAGTGGAGAGAGGGAAAGCACCGAGGTTGGTGATGGGGGTTAGCAGAGGAGAGCAAGCCTACAAGAGGAAATGGATGGAAATGATACTCCAAATGGTAGGAAGCAAAGGCAGAAGTTGATGTTAAGTTTTCTGTTTACAATTTCTGATGAGCACCAAATAGAAAGGTAGGGCTAGTAGAAGCACAAAAGCTAATCTTGTGTTAGGTGTTTCTAGAAAGCTCACTTTGCCCTTGATAGCATCAGCAGCAGGCCAGGGCTAGACTTGGGTTAGTTAAGAGGACTCTTGACTTATCACACTCTAAGCATTTATCAATTGAACAGGACATTAATTGGACAGCACCTGCCTTATATGAGTCACTGGAATGGGAACAAGTCAGATCTGGTCCCTCTCATTGAATTTATATCCTAGTAGGAGAAATGGAAGTAAATACAAATTAGAGATTTTAATAGGCTTATGAGAAACTGGGTTTTGTTGGGTAGGAATCAGAGAATCAAAATATAGAATAGGTCAGAAAGGACTGAAAGTGGGAATGGGGAGACCAGTTGGACACTTTTAGACATCCAGGCATGGTATGTGTGCTGGATGATGAGTGCACAGAGACCTGGTGAGTTTACCCAGAATTTCCAAAAAATAAAATTTCTGAAACTTCTCTTTTATTGATTCATTTAAATATTGTTATTATATTTCTAAAGGAAGGAACTAGGAAGGAAAGCAAGTAGGTAGGCAGGCAAAAAGAGGAAGACGCATCTATTTAATTGTTAATTTTGGTCCTCCTGGCCCTAGGTTGCAAATCTAGGTCTTTGGGCTTAACATGGACTATGCCAGAGCTGCAGACTTAATGCCTGAGCCACCAGGGTATGCCTTATACATGATAAACCTTTGTAAAATTCCAGTCCTGGAAAGCTGGCTGAAACTTCCATGAGATTAATTACAATGGCTCGATGTGAAAAGTAAATGAGTCTGGTTTAAGTATGTAGCTATTCAGGGGATATAGGGCAGAAGAGTGACATTAACTAGGAGTTTTAATTAAAGATTCGATTTTCAAATGGCTTGGGCTAGATTTTAAGGGAGATAAGCAGTATTTGGGAGAGATTAATAATCTCATTACATAATTTTAAAAGTATCTGATACTAAAAATAGAAAACTACAAATTAGCAAGATTTGCTTTTAAGGAGTTGCTAGTTCCAGTGAGAAAGCAAAGAAGGCAGATGTGTGTAAAAACAAAACTAGTTGCTTAAGAAACTGACTTCAGAATGGAATCCAGTCCCAGATGCTCCTGAGGCACCTGTGGACCCACAGCATTTTGGTTGAAGTTTTATTCTGGTCTGAGAAGAAACTGAAACAATAGAATAGCAGCTGCAATGGGGAAATGATGGAAATGGTAATAGACTAGAAAAGAATGTTCTAGTCTACCAGAAGTTGAGACCTAGTACAGGAACCAAGTTCCTGGCCTGCTACATGTATCGACCCAATCCAGGAACCGTTCTCTCTGGGATCTAGAAGTCCTGGTATGAGGAAAGGGCAGCAGCTCCTATAATTTCACCACCACAGGTAATTACTGCTGATGCTTTTGTAGTTCACAGAAAGTTTAGTTTAGTTTTGTTTTGTTTTTAAAGGGAAAGAGGCAGGCAGGAGAGAAGAAAGAAGCATTTATTTGTTTTATTTAATGGTCATCTTGCTTGTTCCTCCTGCGCTGGGTTACACTAATTCAGGTCCTTGGGATGTATGTAGTTTGTGTCAGCAGGAAGCAGTGGACTTAACTGCTAAAACACCAGGGTACACTAGCAAAGTCTTTATTAGGGTTAAACCTGTAGTCACTTACGTTTTCCCCAACATTTTATTGTAAAAACTCAGCATACAGAAAAGTTGAAAAAAATTATATCGTGTATGCCTACATATCTACCATGTAGGTAATATCATTTAAATGTTCCTTTATTACGTTTAAAGCATATCCATTCAACAAGCTGTTTTTCTTTCTTTTGGGTGCATTTCAAAGATGTTATAAGCATCAGCACACTTTACCCCTGAATATTTCAGCATGCCTTAATTTGAATTCAGTGCTTGTTTGTGGGTTTGATTTGGTTTTGATTTGTTCTGGTAAGATTGACACGTGCCATAAGATAAAAATTACATATGATATACTCTATGACTCACCTTCCTATCATGATAAAGATGTTTTTCATTCCCCCTCAAGTTCTCTCCTGCCTCTTCAGTTAATACCTGCCCCTCCCCTGGGGGACAGGGGAGGACCAACTACTTTACTGAAGTTTTTCACCATATATTAGTTTTACCTGTCCTGAAACTTTATAAATGTAATTCGTATACTTCATGCTTTAGATTCATCCATGTTGCAGATACTAATAGCTTTTTGTTGCTAAATAGTTTTCTGTTATACACACACACATATGGTTTGTTTATCCATTCTCATATTGATGGGTACCTGGGTGATTTCAAATTTTTTGGCCGTTATGAATAAAGTTGCCCCGAAAAATCTCGTATAAGTCTTTTTGTGAACATACTGTTTTTGTTTGGATAAAAATCTCAGAATGGAATTGCTTTTGGACTAGATATATGTTTGGTTTTCTAATATTAAGCTCCCAGACCATTTCCAGAATACATTTAATGCTTTTACTAACAGTGTCTAGGAGTTCCGTGTTCTTGCCAACATTCAATTTTGTCCTGTGTTTTTGTTTGTTTATTACTTTTAACCACTATGGTGCATTTGTACATAGTATCTCACTGTGATTTTCATTGTCATTTTCCCAGTGACTAGTGCTGTTGATCATTTCTTCCTTTGCTTGTTTCCAGTTCATATACTTTCCTTTATAAAGTATCCAACCAAAGTTTTTACCTTTTTTGTTTTGTTTTTAAAAGGAAAGAAGCAGGCAGAGAGGGAGAGAGGAGGAAGAAACATTTATTTATTCAGTTGTTCATTTGAGTTCTTACCCCCCAGCCCCGAGTTGCGAACCCAGATCCTTGGGCTTTATGTGGACTGTGTCGCAGTAGCTGCAGGTTTAACACCTGAGTCACCAGGCCGTGCTAGATTTTTTCCCCATTTTTAACTTGATTGTCATTTAATATTGAGTTCCAGGGGTCCTGCATTTAAATTTTAAACTTCAGCTATATAAGATCAGGATGGGGAGATTTATTGTTGGACATTAATTGAGCAAATAGGAGTAACAACTATGCACTAAGCAGCTGTATTAAGGATACAGAAATAAAATCCAATCTTAGTTCCAAGGAACCCATAGATGAGATTAGACAGATAAAGGTCAAAATATCAACATTAAATCACAGTATGTGAGTACCTACTATAGGGTAGGTACTAAAGATACAGAGATTGACAAAACAGACATAGTTCCTTCTCTAATACAACTATTTTCTGGAGTGTATATGGGGGTGGTAAGGGAGAACACTGAGACCTTGAGATGAAGACTGATTTTTGATAATGTGTTTATGTGGATCAGAACTGAAACCTGACTGGGACATACTTGGGTGACTCAGTTGCTAGTTAGGCAATGGTATATCGGGCCTTGAGGATCGTGGTAAGAAATTCGGGGTTTTGCTTTGAAAAGCCATTCTAGGGTTTTAATGAGAGAAATGTCGGGATCTGGTTTCTGTTTGGCTAATAAACGCAGAGGGGTTTGTGTGTGTGTGCATGCGTGCACTCCTTTGTGTGCGTGTGTTTCTGTAAAAAGACTGATGAAACTATTGCGGTCATTTATATATAGATCCTACCTAGGGAACATGGAGAGCGCTTCATAAAGGAATAATGTCATAGCAAACCTTGAATGACAAAAGCATTCGCTGGGCAGGAAGGTCAGAAGTATCAGCCTGTACGCTTGTTTGAGGAAACAGAAATAGCTTTGGGTGATTAGTGGGTTGGGTGGTAGAGTAGTAGGAGATAGAGAAGACTGAAGTACTTTGAAGGTTGACCTAGGGATGCTAGGAAACCACTTTACAAAACTACTAAATGCTGTGTAGATAAGGCTCTACTCAGAAGTTTGACTCAGAACCTAAGGATCATAGGCAGCTATACAGGGATTCTAGTGAGATATTATCTGGAAGCTGGCATCAAGGATGACTCCATTGGGCAGCACTATTAAAGGAGAAAACATGAGGCAAGAGATAGGCTTTTTCTAGTAGGGATTGTCAAACTAGAAATAGAGGCAAAATAGGCTTAGAATGAATAGTGAAGAGGACTTGAGGTGTAGATTTCAGAGGAAAGCTAATGAGGTCCTTTAAGAAATGCAAAATAAACTAAAATATTGAAACAATACAGAAATGTATAGAATATGTAATATTCTCACCTTTGTTCCACTTCTAAAGTAACGAACTTATTTTGTGTATGCATTCAAATCTATTGAATAAAACGTATAATTGAAGTTTAAAATGGAGTCATACTCTATCATTTTTGCAACTTTTTTATTTAATGTCTGTAGTTCTCTGCCTTTTTATTTTAAAGGAAAGGTGCAGGCAGGAATGAAGGCACGTAGGCAGGGAGGCAGGAGGAGGAAGAGGAGGAAGAAACATTTATTTTACTTAGTCTTGGTTGTTCCCTACCAGCCGTGGTTTGAACCTGGGTCCTTAGGATATTGAACTAGAAACAGAGGCATAGACTTACAATGTCTGATGAAGAGGATTCAAGGTGTAGACCGCATCCAGTATAGTCTACGTGCAGTGGCCTTATCTGCTAAGCCGCCAGTGTGCACCCTCTGCCTTGTCTTTTACTCTCAGCATTCTGTTGTTTGAATATTCCATAATTTGCTTAGTCACCACCTAATTGATAGACCCGCCATTTGTCTCAAATTTTTCACTATTCTCAGCAACAGGGAAATGAGCATTCATTTGTCTCAGGACTGTGCAAACACTGCCTCAGAACATGTGAGAAGCATGGTGTTTATAGACTGTGACTTGGTAGAAATTGTGGTCCTGCTCCCTTAGGAGTATGTGTTCTGCTCTTGATTTGTCCTTGGGGAACCACTAAAGGGATCATCAGTATGGTCAGAAGTGGTCTGCAAGCCACATTCCAGGGGCAGCTTTAGAAATAACACTGGCGGTTTCTCCCAGATTTTAGCTGGGGATTTCACTGCTAGGTAGTAGATTTTCAGGACATTAAGTCTTTCCTTTGGAATTTTAGATTAGGGAAGAAGCAGAACTAATGTGTAGACGTGAAAATTGAACAGCCTTGGCTTGGTTTGGATAGGACCTTATTGAACAGGCCTTTCTGATAAGTGAATAAGTGATAGGTTTTCCATCATTAGATACTTTCAAGGAGAGACCAAGGTGCTCTAGAGGAGCACTGCATGAGGCAGGTTGAACTCTGTTTGCTTTTTGCCCCTGAACTCTGGGTCTCAAATTTGAGTTCTTGGACTTTACATGGTCTTTACCTTAGTCACCTCAGCTGCCTGATTCATGTGGGTGCTCCAGCAAGTTGAACTCCTAAGGACCATTCCAGGTTTGATAACAGCATTCCAGATGAGACCATGAGGCCTCCAGTGGGAACAGCATGGCCTGGGTCAGTTGAAGGTAGACTGAGACTAGAGACATCTTGGGGCTAGGAAACCTTTGATGCCAAGTGAGGCTAGGTGAGAGAACTTGTCTGCACTCCTGATCCTGATGTAGGTGTATGCTCTGCAGGTGTATGGGTCAGGGGTCACAGGGATAGTGAGGGATATGAAAATAATTGTTACAGTGATTTTGGAGGAGAGGTTACATAGCAGTTACCATGACGATTCACGCAAGAAGACAGTTTTTCCAACAGAGAAAATTGTTGAATTGGAGAAACTTGGTGCTACTTTGCCAGTCAAGTAGAGATAGCTGGACTGAGAACTGAGACGGGAGATGGTTTTTTGGATTTCATTCAGCAAATATTTATTTTCTAGGAGCTTGGGATAGAGTGACGAATGGAAGAAATTTCCCTCCCCTCATGGAATTTACATTCTAGTGGGAGAGACAAGTTATATGAATAAATATATTTGATAGTGATCAATGCTAAGGAGAAGAAGCAAGAAAGGAATATTGTTATGTCAGTGGCAGTAGGATTGAAACTTTAGAGTGGCTAGAAATGGAGAGACTTTTTTCTTCATAATAGAGATAATTTTGAATAAAGACCAAAGAATGTTCCAGAAACTGCAAAGTCTTTGAGGTAGAAACAAGCTCATTTGAGGAATAGCAAACAAGCATACCTGTGTGACTAGAATGGAGTGAGCAAAAGAGAACGTGCTTGATCGGGTTAGAGAGATTTTCAAGACCTTACAGGCCTTGGTGGAATTTGGATTTTTTTTTTTTTTAAGCAGTGGGAAATGATGAGAGAGTTTGGGCAAAGTTGTGACATGACCTGAGTTACATTTTAACAGGATCACCCTGGTTGCTGAAATGATAACCAGTTGGTGTTGGGAAGGAGCAGAGGAGGTGTTGGGATGGCACAGGAGAAGGGAGACAAGTTAAAAAGACTAATATCATAAGTTCAGTGAGTAATGATGACATGGACTGGGTAGTAGCAATGAGAACAGTGAAGCTGGAAAGCTGATTAGAGGCTAGTAGAACCAGTGGAGCAATCCTAACTCCGCTTCAAGAAGCAGAGTCCCACAGTGGGAAGTTATTGACAGAAGAGACTTTAGGGGGGACTCATCTCCGTCATGGTTTTGTTTGGGGGCACTTTTGGAATTGGAACAGAATTAGCCTCTGCTCTGGAGCCAATAAGCGGATCAGAGAGAGAATCATTGGTTTCTGAGAAGATCAGGGTTGGAGTCCAGGTCTGGGTACACTGTTAGGATTAGAACCGATTTTAGGATGATGATAAATTTGGAGGCAAAGCTGTTGATGGAGGCTAGTACACTTTCTGGACCATGCCATCTTCACACTTTGGGGCCAGTGGGCTGTAACCACCATCTCCTCTTCCATTGAGCTCTCTCACGAGGATTAGAATAGTATGGAGACTACAGAGCCTTTTCTTCCTTGGGTGTCTCAGTGGTAGATGCAGGCTCTGCCCTGCCTGAGGGAAGCCTACTGGCCTCCCAAGTTGGGACCTACAGTGAGGGAAGGGTGGAAAGGTTCCTAGGTGCTTGACTCGGGTCCTTTTTCTCCAGATGGCGCACTGCGTGACCTTGGTTCAGCTGTCTATTTCCTGTGACCACCTCATTGACAAGGACATCGGTTCCAAGTCTGACCCACTCTGCGTCCTTTTGCAGGATGTGGGAGGGGGCAGCTGGGCTGAGGTGAGGACCATGAGGGTTAGAGTGGCAGAGGGAGGCTAGGGTTATTTGGGGATGGGTGTATGTGACTGTGATTCTTATTGGCCTCTGCCCACAGCTTGATCGGACTGAGCGAGTAAGGAACTGCTCAAGCCCAGAGTTCTCCAAGACTCTGCAGCTTGAGTACCATTTTGAAACAGTTCAGAAACTCCGATTTGGCATCTATGACATAGATAACAAGACACCTGAGCTGGGGGATGATGACTTCCTAGGAGGGGCTGAGTGTTCCCTAGGACAGGTATGTAGGGCCAGGGATTGGAATCCTTCAGACAGGTTTAATAAGAACACAGACTGAACCCAACCTGCCTGCAACTTGGAGGTGGGGTTGGGTGTGAGGGCAAGGAGCCTGAGCTCTTGAGATCTTTATAAACTCTTCCCATACCCCTGCTCTGCTCCAGATTGTGTCTAGCCAGATACTAACTCTGCCTTTGATGCTGAAGCCTGGGAAACCTGCTGGGCAGGGGACCATCACGGTAAGAAACCCTGCGAGGAAGGGTGGGGACCTGCATTAATGAGGAATTCATGAGGTGATACAGTGTCCTGCCTCCCCACCTAGGTTTCTGCTCAGGAGTTGAAGGATAATCGTGTAGTCACCATAGAGGTGGAGGCCAGAAACCTAGATAAGAAGGTATATGGAAGGAGGCCCTAGAGGTTTAAGAATTAAGGAGATTGGGAAGGTTTTTTGGGGGGACGGGTGGAACCGAGGTCTGGCATAGTGATTGTCTTTTTCTGAATCTTATAACTGGTCTCCGTGGCATTGACAGGACTTTCTGGGAAAATCGGACCCATTCTTGGAGTTTTTCCGCCAGAGTGATGGAAAATGGCACTTGACATACAGATCTGAGGTGTGGACTGTTGGGATTGGGTGCGGTGGGGTAGGAGTTCTGGAATCTACTCAGGCTTATGACTGCCAGTGTTTGGGACAGAAGAAACAGTTTAGTACGGATCAGGAAGAACGGCGGTTTCCCGTGTGCCAGGCCAGAGCTCACTTAGAGGTCTTGCCCTTCATATGTAGGTAATCAAGAACAACCTGAACCCT
The DNA here is from genome assembly GCA_004363575.1 of Solenodon paradoxus. NCBI lineage: Eukaryota > Metazoa > Chordata > Mammalia > Eulipotyphla > Solenodontidae > Solenodon > Solenodon paradoxus. Next base: position 979,512 of record RJWH01000181.1, on the reverse strand, counting down.
ACGTGGAAGCGCTTCTCTGTTCCCCATCAGCATTTCTGTGGGGGAGACCCCAGCACACCTATACAGGTCAGGAGCTTGCCTCACGAGTGTGTCGCAGAGGGGCTGGGGGCTGGGGGCTGGGGGAGTTCTTCATTCTCAGCTGTAACCTGCTTCCTGGTCTTTACAACCGCCCCACCCCTACCAGGTGCGCTGCTCGGATTATGACAGTGATGGTTCACATGACCTCATTGGTACCTTCCACGCCAGCCTGGCTCAGCTGCAAGCAGCCCCAGTGAGTGTTACCCTTGCTCAGGGGCGTCGAGGTGGCCTTAAAGTTGCAGCTGTAATAGAGGTGGAGGGCAGGGCAGCTCCCATTCTGGCTTATGCTGGGAATTTCCTATCCTAACTTTTCTTTTCTCACCAGGCAGAGTTTGAATGCATCCACCCTGAGAAACAGCAGAAAAAGAAAAGCTACAAGAACTCTGGAACAATCCGTGTCAAGATTTGCCAGGTGAGACTGTAGTCCATCTGAATCAGGCTCTTACCACTGCGTTCCACAGCTTTACACCCTGTGGCTTCAACCATAACTCTGGTTTCATTTGAAGGTAGAAACAGAATACTCATTCCTGGACTATGTGATGGGAGGCTGTCAAATCAACTTTACTGTAAGTTGCTTTACCAGGGGAAAGGAACAGATCTGGGGCTCAAGGTGGCATTCAGCTCCCCCCACCCCCTTCTTAGGTCGGCATAGATTTTACAGGCTCCAATGGAGACCCCTCTTCACCCGACTCCCTGCACCACCTGAGCCCAACAGGGGTCAACGAGTACCTGACGGCGCTGTGGAGTGTGGGCAGTGTGGTTCAGGACTATGATTCGTGAGTAACTTCTTTCCTTGCCCATATCCTCACTCCCTGCAGATGTCTCAGCCTCTGGGCCACAGTCCCCTCGTTTCCTTTTCCCCAACTCACTGTCCTCCCACAGAGACAAGCTGTTCCCAGCATTTGGATTTGGAGCCCAGGTGCCCCCTGACTGGCAGGTAAGTGCTCTCTTCCCCTTCCCCACTGGACCTATTTTCAGAGTCCTGATTTGGGAGGATGCAGTAAACTTGCTGCCTGGCATCAAGTTTTCCGAGGAAATCCAGAGATGCACTTATACAGCAAGTGCTCAGGACTAAATAGCTCCTGTATGATGCTTAATACACCTGACAGTGCCCTTTTTCTTAGAACAAAGGTGGTGTGAGGGAAGAAACTCATTTTCATTTCTGCCCCCAGGTCTCTCATGAATTTGCCTTGAACTTCAACCCCAGTAACCCATACTGTGCAGGTAAGTCCCCTCTACCCACTGAGGATCTGCTCAGCTTAGAGAACCAAGGGAGGCAAAAGGGAGAATGAACGGTGGGACAGGACAGATACCTGAGTCCATGGTCCAGAGGAGTGGATTTTAGAGCTGACCTTTGTGTGCACTTTATCTTGCCATTTGTTAACAATATGACTTAGGACCAGTTGTTTAGCTTCTGTGTGTTTTGGTTCCATAATAAGGCTAAATATTGTAGGATATTGGGTATTTAAGGAGAGGAAACGTAAAGTTGCTGTCTGGCACATAAGTGCTCTCTAGAAAATGGTAGCTCTTATCATTATCATTATTATCTTTTTCTAGAAGCTCACGGGTACTTATTGAGGCATCAGTGAAAGATTTGATGTCTCCCTACAAGGTGCTTTTCCCCCCAAACTCTTATCTAGAGAGGACCCAGGTTGTCTTTTGACTCCCCAGCACCAAACACAAGCAATAAGCAGAAGTGGAAAATTTGACCCGACCTCGTCTAATCTGGTGTTTTATTTTGGCTTGACTTTAGATTTAGAAAAAAAAGCTACAAGGCTAGCTAGAGGGGTTGAGATTGTTGGAGCTCAGGGGTCAGAGACTGTTGTTTACTTTCCCCAGATACCCCAAACATAAACATCTGCCCACATTTGCTTTGTTGTTTCTCAAGTTCTGAATTTTCTAAAATGTTTAAGAATAAATTGTAGTTAATAATGATGTCCCAAGTTTGCCTGTATTGCTGTACTAACTTTACACCCATCATAATCTACATGGCCCTTTATCTCTAAATATTTCAATCTGTGTTTCCTAAATTCAAAGAGATTTTCATATATAACCACAGCACAGTTCTCAAAAGCAGGAGATTAAATTAATATACTTTTATCCAATTTGTAGAACTTATTCACATTTGCCAGTTGTCCTGAATGCATATGAATCACACATTGTATTCAGTTGTCTTCCAGAGTTTTTCATGTCTTTAATAACATTGACATATTTTTTATAAAGTTTCAGGCTAATCTGTAGAATGTCTCTCAGTTTGGGTTTACTAGGTATTTCCTCGTGATTAGTTTCAGATTATGCATTTTTTGACAGGAATAACATGGAAGTGAAGCTGTGTATTCTTCTGATTTAACATGTATCAAAACCATATTAGGAGTTACATGACGCTGATTGATTGTATTGCCAGTCATGTTAATTATGATCACTTGATTAAAGTAGAGTCTACTAGGTTTTCCACTATATGTATTGTTTTTCTCTTTGTAATTAATAGATTAATATCTTTGGGGAAGACAATTTAAGGCTCCATAAATATCTAATAAATCATCAACTTTTACCCTCTAGTTTTAGCATCCATCCAAATGGTTTTGTAATTCCTTCTGCATTAAGAACATTTCCTTGTCTCCCATTATTTAATATATCTATAGATTTTAATGTATTAAATGGATGCTCAGACGGTCCTGAATGTATTCAGGGGATCTTTCTCATCTAAGTAATTCAAACTTTGACTTAAGGCAAGTGCCTTTCCTCTCTTGGCCTTAGTTTCCTCATCTGTATGATACCAGTAAGTACCTAGGGTTACAGGAGGGTCAACTGAAATGCATCCAGGTTCCCAAATCTCTTTGGTCAGGATGGGGTGATTTTAATACTGACTCAACCCACTGTTCTAGTCATTGTTTTTTGCTCTCTTTTTCTAGGCATCCAGGGCATTGTGGATGCCTACCGCCAAGCCCTGCCCCAAGTTCGCCTCTATGGCCCCACCAACTTTTCACCCATCATCAACCATGTCGCCAGGTTTGCAGCCCAGGCAGCACATCAGAAGACTGCCTCGGTGAGGGTTGTGGGAAGATGGTGGGATGGTCAAGGGTTTCCCTCAAGGACTTTGTGTCAGTCTGGGAATGTGCAGCTGGGATGTTTAGAGGATCTGCCTTACTATCTGTACGGGCTTGTCCCCAGCAATACTTTGTGCTGTTGCTGCTGACTGATGGTGCTGTGACAGATGTGGAGGCCACACGTGAGGCTGTGGTTCGTGCTTCCCACCTGCCCATGTCAGTGATCATTGTGGGTGTGGGCGGTGCTGACTTTGAAGCCATGGAGCAGCTGGATGCTGATGGTGGACCCCTGCGCATACGCTCCGGGGAAGTAGCTTCCCGTGACATAGTGCAGTTTGTGCCCTACCGCCGCTTCCAGAATGTGAGTTGGGGCAAGCTCGGGCCAGACCACATCTGGGAGTTTACCCTTCCACCTCTCCTTTATGAGGCTCATCTGAGTCTGGGGCTGGGCTGGTGTTGTTTCGTAACCTTTTTGGGTTATGAAATGTAGAACTTGGGAAGCTGTTGAGGTATGGGCCACCACTGACCTTGCCCTCTTCTTCTGGCAGGCCCCTCGGGAGGCACTGGCGCAGACCGTGCTTGCAGAAGTACCTGTGCAGCTGGTCTCCTACTTCAAGGCCCAAGGTTGGGCTCCATTCAAGCCACTTCCACCCCCAGCCAAAGACCCTGCACAGGTCTCTCAGGCCTAGATTCTCGGGAGGATAGGTTGTGGTTAGTCCCCAGCCCTCTGTTCCCAAAGTTCCTCTGGCTGTGACACAACCTTGCACATACTCCTCAGCATTAGCACTTTATATTTTACACTTTTATACTTGTTCCTGCTGTTGTTGCTCATGATCCCACCTGCTTATTCCTAGAGCCCCTCATTTAATAAAGATCAATGAAGACCACTGCTTTCCCACCACTGTGTTTTTTTTGAGGTGGGAGGCTGCTTGCTTCCGAGTCTCAGTGTGTGGACCTTAGGGGTCCTGGAGTGAAGGATGCCTCTGACATAATAGCCATACTCAAAGAAATTGGGTATTTCTGCCCATAAAACTAGAGACGCTGACTCTGTAGCCAAACACCCAACCTGCTCTGTTTTAAGGTATAGCTTAGCTAGGAATACAGACAAAATAGACATTTCTAGGGAAGGGGAGGAGTTTTAAGATGGATCAAGGGCTATGCTAGACTTTTTGGAGTAGGGAGCAGTAGTGGTTTTAGTCCTAAAGATACGCTAAAAATCTGAATTTAACAGCTAATTTATTTTTTCTTTTACTAGAAAACTATTCATTGAAAAAATGAATAATAGTAATGAAATGAAAAAATAGTAATACCCAACTCTTGTCCCAATCAAATATTTGATGCATATTTTTAGTCATTTATGCACATTTTTTATCTATACTTTTTTTTGACAAAATGGTATCATATTATATGTACTATTTTATCATGTTTTAAGGTTTTTTTTTTTTTTTTTTTTTTTATGAGCCCTAGTGATTCAGCCGTTAAAGTCTGTGACTCCAGATGGCAAAGCCCACATAAAGCCCAAGGACCCAAGTTTATGGGAAACAACCAATATGAACAAATAAATGGATAGATAAATGCTTCCTCTTCACTTGCTGCATGCCTGCCTGCCTACCTACTTGTCTTCATTCTTATAAATAATTCCTTGAAATTTTTTTTTTTTTTTTGGAAGGAATGGGGAGAGAAGGAAAGGAGGGAAAAAGAGGAGGGAAAATATTTTTACTTTCTTGCCACCACCCCCTCCCACTCTAGGTGTGAGCTCACCTTAGGCTTTTACATGGTCCACATCCCAGCTCTCTGCGCTCAGTGAGCCACAGAGTGCATCCAAATGTGCTTTGGAGATATTTTTTTCCTTCTCCCTGCCCTTGGTCTCAAACCTTGATTCCTGGACTTTAATTGACCTGCACAGAACTACAGATGTGTACCTTAAAGTGTTTTTAAAATGTGAAGTGCCCTGGTGAAATAGTGGTTAGGTCAGTCACCTCTGAAGAAGCAGGCCACATACCCCTGGGTTCAAGTGTAAACAACTAAATACAAATAAAATAAAGATACTTCTTCCTCCTATAACTACTAACCCTTTGTCTCTTATACATGTGGTAAATATTTCCTGCCAGCTTTTGTCTTTTCGCTTATAGTACCTTTTGACATGGTATATGTATGGAAGTTTAAAATTTTTATGTATACCAAGCTAGCTGACTTTTTTTTTTTTTAAAAAGGAAAAGGGTAGGCAGGAATGAAGGCGAGTAGGCAGGCAGGAAGGGGAAGAAGAAAGAAGCATCTTTATCACTTTTTTTAATTTAGTTCTCATATTGGTTGTTCCCCCCAGACTCAGGACTTGAATCCAGGGGTATGTGGCTTGCTCCTTCAGAGGCAATTGACCTACCGATGCTCCACCAGGGCACACCTGGCTGACTTTTTAAGAAATTACCCATATATCATTAATCACTTTCCATGACATTAAACATTTACTTATATTACCATTACTCTTGGCTACATCATATTTTTATAACATAATTTATCTACTAAGATTTCCAATTTTTTCTTTATAAATATCATCTCTGAATATATCTGTATATTTTGGATCCATTCTTAGAAATGGGATTGCTATAAATAAAAAGTACAAAAATGTTTTAAGTCTTTCGGCTCCTGTTGTGAAATCTGTATTCATATTTCTAACCTTAGGCCTTGAGACCACTTGATAGAATCTTTTTCCTTTGTCCTCAAATTATAAACCACCCTAAAATGTAAACAGTGGATGGGTGGTATATGCTCTACCCTCACACATTCATTCACACACATTCCACTTTCTGTCGAGGCAGAATTCATTAATCCTTTGATGCCCCTCTCCTCCATCTTTAATTCCTCTAATTCTACTTTTGACCCCTAGAATGAAGAATTGTTGAATCAGTAAATGAATTGTCCTATTTCCTGGAACCTCCCCTCTCTTCTATAAGGTTCCTTAAAGACAAGGCGTGGTGAGCACTAGACCACCTACGCTGCACAGCAGAGGTGGGCACTCAGGTCTCAGTAAAGACAACCGGAGCGGGGCTGTAACAGGCCAGTGTCAACTCAGATTCATGCTTCCTAGAGGTTCTCAAGTCTCAATTTTTGAGTGTTTACCTGAAGAAAAGGGGTAGTTGTCCCCTCCACCTGTACCTAGGAGGAGTTGGAGACTTTCCCAGCAGTTGTAGGGATTGGGAATTGAGGTGAACAAGCCTGGCTCCGGCTGACTGGTAACTGCAGGTAAGAGGCTGGTCTCTGGAGGAAGACGGGCTCAGGTTCCCCTGTGGCACTGTTCTTTGCCAACTCTGTGACCTTGAACAAGATGCCTGACCTTGGTGGTTCTCCCCTCTGGTTGTAAGAATTAGTTAGGTGATGTGTATAATGTGCAGAGCACATGGTTTCTGCACTTGGAGAGCGTGGTAAACATTTAATAAATGTGAGCTGCTGCTACTATACACAGTCATGGGTCACTCAGTCTTTAGGTAATGATGGATCACATATATGACAGCAGTCCCAGGAAGCTATGCTGTATAGCCTGGTGTGTAGTAGGATATACTATCTAGGTTTGTGTCATTACTACAGGATGTTTGCACAAGGAGGAAATCGTCTAACGATGCATTTCTCAGAATGCATCCCCATGGTTAAGCCACACATGACTGTATTGATCACAAGTATTTTCCAAGAAAAGAGGGTGCACTGGAAGATAGACCCCCAAACATACTTCTGTACCAACGGCAACTAGCCCCCCCAGATGACCCCCACTCCGCACTCATAACAGCTTCTTCCAGCACAGACCTCCACTCTACTCCAACAATCAGCATGTTTAATGGGGCCCCCCTGTGGCCCTGTCCCTTGCTGCCTCTGAGGTTCGCATGCCATGGACTCGGACTCGATACAAGCATGTGAAACGAGGATGGCCCCAGTTGCTTAGAATCTGGATCTTCACCTTGAGAAAGGCAGCTGGGGGCTCATTCTGGGGAGACAAATGAATTGTGCCGAGGGCTACCTTCCTCCCCAATCTTCCCTCACTGTCCCACTCCCTTGGCAGCCTCGCCCCCAGGAACAAACACACCTGTAGGTGGAAAGTCTGAATCTCAGATTTCTCCACGTTGAAGGTGAATTTCCCCAAGAAAACTTCAGTCTCATCATCGTCCTGGAGGCCCTGGAAGGCGAAGAGTGGAGGAACAGTGAGGCACAGGTGGAAGAAGGAGAAAGCGACTTTGCGGAGGACTGCGCTGTCTAATCGCTGTAAGCATGCTCTCATTTTTCAGTGTTAGATAAGTGTAGTGAGGAACGCAGGCGCGAAGATTGTAAATTTTAGTCTGACCAATTGTTAGTGACCTTGGACAAGTGACGTCCACTTTCGAGTTTACTGTCCTCACCTATGCAGGGGGATGTGATAGTTCATAATTCGTTGTGTGCACTCAGCACAGAGCGAGTGCTCAGTAAACCATAACTAATGTTTGGATATGGTGATAACTATAAACTTGCAGCAACCCTGAGAGGCAAGTGATAGTGTCTACATTTCATAGACCAGCAAGCAAAAAGTCATGCCCCACTTTACCTAATTGCCTGGTGTCTTCTAGGAAAAAGCCCCCATTTCATGGACCCCAGTCCCACTCACATAAACTGCGAAGTCGCGGGTGGCACTGTTGGCCCCGCGATTGTGCGTCACGCTGGGTGGTGGATGCTGCAGGGTGATGTCACTCAGTTGCACATGACCGGGCAGCCGGATTACCACCTGGCCCTGGTCCCCTTCAAAAGCCCAGCAATTCCCAGGGTAGACATCTGGCTGCACGCGGACAGGCCGACCATTAGAACCTGCAGACGGTGCGGCTGGGACCCTTCCCCAGCCTGGACGTTGGCTCACGTAGGCCCCGCGCTCAGCTCGACCCTTCGTTGGCCAGTCCAGTCCTTCACCCCCATATCCGTGCCCTGCCCAGCCAGACCCTTCTCAGGACCTGAGTCCCCAGCACTGCCGGGTCCCGCCTCCCGAGGGCGGGGTCTGGCGGCGCAGGGCCCTGCCTAGAGCCACGCCCTCAGCGCCGCCAGGTCCCGCCTCCAGGGAGTTTGTGGGTCCTTTCTCCAAGGTCCCGCCCCTGGTGCTGCTCAGGGATCCGGGATCCAGGCCCACCTCAAGGATAACCGTGGGCGGTCGCGCGTAGTTCCAAACGCTGAAGCGATTCCAGAAACAGGCAGTGCTGGCGTCCTCGTAGTCCCGGGACGTCCTCTCTAGGTCGATGGAGGCTCCTGGGGCAGAGAGAAGCCTTCACTCCGCGGCTCCCAGGTCTGACCCACAGATGGGGAAGGTCAGCCTGTGGTCAGTCTCCTAGGGACCGTCGTGTGCGCTCTGTCAGTGTCAGTGTCTCCATCGCTTTGCGTCTCTCAGAGTCTGTCGGTGTCCCGGGGTCTCACCCACAGAGCTCAGGGCGTAGTCGGGTTTCCGCACGAAGTCCTCATTCAGCCTCTGGAATACGATCTTGGCCACTCTCTGAAAAGAGGGAGGGCGGGGCTTGGAGGGGCGGGGCTTGCGGGCAGGATTTATAAGGGGACAAGGGCCTCTGGGAAGTGGGTTCTCTGGGATGTTCTTTACGCATCCGGGGAAAAATCCCGAAGTCTGGGCTCGGGCGGGGCTTTACGGCTCAGGATCCGTGTGAGGGGCCCGGCGAGGGGTTTCCACGGTGGACTGGGACAGTGCCGTGGGCGGGGCCACGGTGGCCAGGCGGGGTCCAGGGCCCAGCTCCCGCACTCCCCAGTGGGCGGGGCCTGAGAGCCGGAGGCGGCGATCGGTTCACCTCGCTGTTGGCTGCACGAACGCTGGACACCTCCTTGTGGAGTTTATTCAGCTCGGCCTGGAGCTGCTTTAGCTGCTGCCCCTGCGAGCGCACGCGCTCGTGGTACCCGCTGCAGGCAAGAGGTTGGCTCTGTGAGACTGGCTCTCTGTTACCCCTGGACTCTTACAGGAAGGCCCCCATCCAGAGACACCTTTGATCCCCCTAGTTTCCCACCCCAGTTGCCCTCTTTCACCTTAGAGTCAGCACTTCCTTGGGTTCCTATTGGAGGGCGCGAGGGAGGAACAAAACAGCGCTGTTAAGCTCTGCTTCTCCCACTTCTCCCACTTCAGTCTGGTAGCAGCCAGACTGAGTGGGCCTCGTTTTTGAAGCCCTCCCACCAATCTACCCTAATCTTCCAGGACCATAGCGTCTCAGAGACCCTCAAGGGCTCTGGAAACCATCCCTCAGAACGTCTCATTTAGATGCAACTCTTCCTTAGGATGATAGCCTCCAGCACTGCCCCTGCCCAGCAATCCAGAGAACTCCCCCACAACCTCCAGGGTGGTCACCTGCTAACCACCCACCGCCAGGACGCAGTCTCCCCAACTCACATTCTCCAAAGGAGGGGACAGGAACAGGAGCCCCCACCAGAGTACTGGGGAAAGAAGGGGGGTCTCAGGGGAATGCAAGAGATTGGGATTCCCTGGCTTAAAGAAAGGCACAGTGATGGGGGAAGAGGCTTGGGGGTATTGAATGGAGGCTGGGGGGAGGCTAGAGGGCCCTGAAGGGGACTGAGTTGCTAAAGGGGTACAGTGGAATAGAGGAGAAATGTGCTCCAGGACTGGGACCCCAGGATATTCACCACCCCTTACCTGCAGGAAAGACACTCATCAGTGACACAGCGGTGATCAGGAAGCGGATGGAGCAGACCTCCCTGAGGAACCGGAGGGAAGTTGAGGCCCCTAGTGAACCCCACAGTCCCAGCCCCAGGGTCCTAGACCCAGCTCCAGTGAACATGACAAAATCAGGTTTCAAACAGTTCAAGCTTCAGCTGATCTGACCCTGCTCCCCACCCGCTAGGGCCCCTGGGGCTCTCCCGTCCCTCCCTCTGACCTGTACACACTGACCAGCACATCTCCTACCAGGGATAACAACACGTTCAGCACCTGGAAAAGGATGCCTGAGGAGAGGAGACGGGGCTCAGGGAACGGGAAGAGATGGAGATGGGCTCAAGACGAGGGGTGGGCTAGGAGAAATAGATGGGACAAGGAGAATGAGCTCAGAGAAGGTAGGTCTGGCACAGGGAAGAGGCTTGGCTCTCAGACATGGGCTGGGGGTTCGAAACGGAGAACTGGGGGTCTCCAGAGATGAAAACTGGAGTTCAGAGAAGGTAGCCGGAATGTCAGAGGGGATGTGGACTGGCCTGACCCGTACTCTGGAAGCTCTTGGTCATTCGCGGGGGAGGCATCTCCTGCCTCAGATCCAGGGTCGAGAGAAGGTCGAGCTGCTCCTCAGAGACTACGGGAGAGCCAGCCGGTTCTGCGGGAGCCCAAGGGCTCCATTGGAATCTGGCGCAGACAGCAACGTTCCCCAGCCCAGAAGCGGGGCAGACTCGCAGCTTTTAGTCCCGAGGCATCCCCATCCCAGGTCCCTCTCCTCACTCTGAGGCCCCGCCCCTCAGGAATGACCTGTCAAGATGTTGGTCCCACCCCCAAATGGAGACTCCGTTCCCATCCCTAGGTCTCCGACGGCTTCTTTTCCCTGGTAGCGGCTCCAGATGATACCCAAGCAGAGCTCCTCGGTGGTGCCCAATCACAAGATTTCCCCGCCCCTTCCAGGGCTGTCGATCACACCTAGGTCCCGCCCCTTAAGGAATCTTATTTAGCGCCTCCCCTCTTCACCCGCCCCTTAGTCGCCCAGAGAGAGTTCGCAAACGGTTCCGTCTAAGCCCACCCCATAGGCTCCTCCCCCGCCCCCGGTTCACCCGGGTTCGACCCCGCCCGCACCCGAGGCCCCGCCCCTCACGGTTGCCGCGCCACAGGCGGTCGGCGCATTGTTGCTCCGAGGCGCTGGCTTCTGCCGAGAGCTTCCAACCCGTGTGTTTCCTTCGGGCACTCCTGCGCTCAAGGCGGGCTCACCGCAGCTCGAGCCCCGGGCTCTTCTGCCCTCGGGCTCCGTGGGCCCCAGCCCAGCTGGCTCGGGCCCGCGGCTTTCCCCCGAGGTATTACTCATTGAGCTGTTGCTGTGGTCGCTGTAGAAGTTGGGCGTGTGCTTGTGCTTGGACGAGACCGAGCCCGGGCGGGGGCTCCGCCGCATCCTGCCCGGGGGTAGCCCTTTCACCAACGCCAAGTCGCTGCCGCAGCCGGCACTCGGCCTTCCCTCGACCCTCACGCACCGCCAGGACCTGAAGGACCGTGCAGCGGCGGGGCCCGGCGACCAGACCCCAACCCGCGCCCGGGTTTCCGGACGGGGCTGTGACGTCATAGAGGAGGGCAGGATCTCCGCGGAACGCCCCGACCTGCTGTCACAGAAGTAGCATTGACGTTCCCGGGAGCCATGGCAGTCTCTCTTTTTCCCTATGTTAAAGCAAGCAATGACATTACAGAACTTCCCCAAACTCCTATCTAGGATTTGTACTCATCATGCCGCGCTCTCTACGACTCAAGTCGCTAACGCACAGGCTATGAAAACTGTGCATCTGGGTTTGAGACCCGTGGCCAAGGGGCCAAAAATAAATAATAAAAATAAATGAAATCGCACTTACTATTTCTTCAGCTCTTATCACAGCATGCTGTGTATTTTACTTGTCTGTATTATTCCCTGTCACCCCCCACTAACCATAAACTTTGAGGGCAGGGATTTTCCTTTGTTCGCTACTGTCTCCTCCAGCACATAGATGGGCCTAGCATGTAGTAGGTGCTCAAATATTTTGGAATGAATGAATATTAAGAACAGACATAGCATTATTTAGCACACTTCTGAATAAACATTTATAGTCCCCCTTTCTCTGAAACCCTCAGGCTCCTCTCATCCTAGTTAGCACATCAGACAGATCCGGCTCTCAGATCCACATTCACCGAAGGTGTGTGCTATGAACATTGGGTGCCTACCATCACGAACCCACACTTGGACCAGACATTTGAGTCACAGAGATTGAAATCAGGAACCACAGAGGTCGCCAGACTGCTGCTGTGCAGGCGTACCTTGAGACTGCTTCAGTATTTCTGGAGTGAGTACAGGAGTCTGTGCTTTTTTAACAATCACAAGGGTGATCCTAATTAAGCACCACACTTTGAAAAGCAATGAGTGCAGGAGATGCACCCTGTGGCTCAGGAAGTTGAGATGGCTGGAGTGTGGACCATGTAAAACCCAAGGACCTGGGGGGAGGACAAAGTAAACAAATAAAAATTGCTCCTCCTTCCCTCTCCTCCTGCCTGCTTTCTCTTTAAAAAGAAAGAAAAGCAATGGGTTCATCCTGTGCACATTACACAGTTAGGCTAACAGATCCAGAAAAGGAAAAGAATTTTCCTGAGACCATTCAGTGCCTGCTAGAGATCAAAATTCAGACAGAGATTATTAGAATTCCATAATCCTGCCCTCTGACCCAGTACTGTCAGTTATATCTGTCATCTTGGGAGTGTTAGGAAGTGGAAGTAGCAATTCTTAGAGGCATTGAAGCCCAGGGAGAAGACTGGGTTCCAGTCCACTGGGGAGGTGCTCCTCTAGGTTCCAGAGCAGCTTAATTAAATGATTAAATGCCACAGAGTTTAGGGAGAGGGAGAGGGAAAAACCAAGAATTCTGGTCTCCTCTCTGCTCTTCTTGGGTACCATGCCCCCATCTGTTTAAATGGGGTAGGTGAAGCCCTCCCCCAACTTTTAGGGGTCTTGAAGTCTACCTGGATCTTGCCTAGAAACAAAACTATTGTTGTCAGATGTTTCATCGGCCTCAAAACTCATTTGAGCACCTAACACCTGGGAAGTAGGTAGAAGAGGATTTTCAAACCCCAGTACTGAGATAAAGAAGCTGAAGCGTGAGGAAGGACCATGTCTGGTTCCAGCCCACAAAGCAAGACCCAGAACCTCTGAAGGCCTAATCTTATCTGCTACTGCACCTGCTACATTCTTTGTACCTGATCACTGAACAAATCACAGATCCTGGAACACACCCTGCATTCTTCCCCAATGCCTGAATGTCCCTCCCTGCTCCCAACTCCTGTCCTCAAGCCCATTTCAGATACTCCCTCCTCAGGGAAACCTACCTGGTGCCCTTCCTCTGAGCTACACAGCCTTGGTCTTTTCCTGCAGTGAGGTTGATTGCTGTCTTTTTAGACTTTTTTGGTGTTGGAGACCATGAAACTACTGGAAGACAGAGAACAAGTCTGATTTACCTCTGTAGCTGCACCTCCTAGCCCACCCCAGGTAGTTCAGCATATCCTGCATATTGGAGCTGCCATTAAACAGGATGATTAAGTGGCTGATCATGAAATACACTCAAGTTAGTGTCACTCCTGGGTTCAGATTGTGAGATCCATTCATTCCTTCATTCAAAGTACTGCATAAATGTATAAGGGTTCTTAACCTAAACTAGAAGCTCTATGTTCAGAAAAATGCACGCATGCTCAATATTTTACAATTTCAAGTGTTTACAGACTCCCTGGGGCCTTTCTATGGGGTCCCACTAGTAAAACCTCAAATTAAGGACTGTGACTTCTGGTTAAGGGTTGTTTTGAATATCTACTATGTGCAAGCTAAAGACACACATTTAATCATTCGTTCATTCTATAAGTATGTTGACTACCTGTAAAGGATTCATTTAATTAATTTTTTAATCTATCAATTTATTCAGCCAGTGTTTCGAAGGTCTGTCATGTGCCAGGCTCTGAACTGGGTATTAAGGACAGAGATAAACAGAAAATGACAGGAGGTTCATGAACTTGAAGCCTCATTGGCTAGCAGGGACTCAGTTGGAGGCTTGTCCTCTCCCCTTGCTTCATCCCCACCCTGTCCCAGCTCCCACCCCATAAAGATGCAGGAGGGAGGCTGAGCTGACACAGGACCTTGCCCCCATCTCTTAGGCCTCCTGCTCCCTCTCCACCCCTGACCCCAGGACTGTTTGACTACAGGGCAGGGATTGCTGAACCTGCTGGGTGACTCCAGTGAGTCAGAGGCGATTCAGGTGGGCGGGCAGGTGGTCAGGAGGGCAGAGGGGCAGAGGGAGTCAGTGGCTCTGGGACAATGGCTCTGACTGTGTTTGTGCGGCGACTGACGGGACTGCCGGGCACCCATGACCGACAAGTGAGGCTCAACTTTCGGGGTGAGGCTTGAAGGGGTCTCTAAGGAATTTTGAAACTGGAGGGGCTCCAGTTCCTCCATTCCCTAGGCCCCTAACCCAGTCCCTAGGCATCTCTACAGAATGTCTTCTTTCTTCCCCAGTTCAGTATTTCCAGTTCTCTCCTCCTTCCCTTCCCATCTTCTACCTTTCTTTAAGAGTGAACCCTGTGCTAAGGGTGGGGAGGGGTGAAATTATTTTTTATAGGGAGGAACTAACAAATGACTAGTTTCAATTCTGAGCAGGCTTTACTCAGAAAACAAGGAGAATTCACTGTGGTCAAGAAGCAGATGTCGGTGAGGTTAGTGGAGCTGGGTACTGGATGGGGAGAGGCTGACCTGTACCCTATCTAAGGCTAGGAGGGGGTCAGGGGGCTCACTCCCAGATTTTGGGAGGTGTGGTCTCAGGAAGTGGGGTCAGTCTCAGCCTTAAGAGATTAGATTCAGTTTGGGACAAATCAGAATCAAGACTGGAGGGATTGGTAGTTAGCCCCAAATCAACCCATTTGGAGTCAACCGTGTGTGTGTATGTGTGTGTGTGTGTGTGTGTGTGTGTGTGTGTGTGGTGTCCCTGGTTTGGAAGAACATTCATAGAGTTAGTTCCAAGTTGGGAGGGCTGGCTCCTGTTTCAGGGTTGGGCATAGTCTCTGCGTTGAGGGTCAGGGTTTGTCCCATATTGGATGTCACAAGGTTCCTCCTGTCCCCAGCTATTCCGTTGGCCACACTACGGAGCTCCGCTGGCTGGGGAATCTCTGTCTGTGCAGGTGGTCAACTGCAGCCGTGTGTTCAGCTCCAGGTGAGTAGGTCTGGGAGAGCCAAAGATGCAGATGGGGCTGGGGATGGCTTGGTGCCTTTATCGTGGATCATTCTCCTGCTTTATGCCACTTCTCAGGCCTCTGGGGAGCCTAGTGATCTCGCTACAGCAGTTACAGAGTGTTGGGCATTTGGTGCTTCGGGAGGCCCTAGCAGACGAGAATCTTCGAGTGTGCCCGGTGAGTCCTCCCAGCCCCCTGCCTGTTACTCCCCAGCTTGAAGCGTGGGGACAAGGCCCAGCAGCCAGGGCTCCTTTCACTGTAGCCCCTGCCCAGGTCTCGCACGAACCAGGAAGCAGGTCAGCTGTGAGGGGCAGCGTGTGGCCGTGGGCAATGTGTGCTGCTCTCTGACCCCGCACCAGACTCAGTTCTTGCGGAAGCCAAAGATGAACCTGGCTGCATTTTCCTGGTTTCATGGAGGGTCAGTACAGCTTGCTAGAAGTGGGTGCAAATCCCAGTCCCCCATTTCTCAGCTGAGAACTTGGACAAGTTATTTCTCTTCTCCAAGCAGTTTCCTCATTTACATTATGTGAGTCAGACAGAATGTTGATATTTAAAATTCAGTCTGTCAGTATTTGTTGAGTTCTTATTATAAGCCAAGAACTGTGCTGAGCAATGAGGATTCGTGAACAAAATCAGATAAGAATGTGCTCTTAGAATGCCATAGCTAAAGGGAGAAGCAAACGTAAACAAATATTCATACAAATAAATGGTGGGTGTCAGAAATGAGCTGGGAGGGGCTGGGAGAGTCTACAGCAGAGGACAGTGACCTTTGGAGGGTTAGAAATGTTCAGTTGGTACATACTGGTGGATGAAGCACTAAGGTGGTGGCTGGACACAGACCACATAAAGCCCAAGGACAGGGGCTTGCAACCCAGGGCTGGGGAGGAACAGCCAAAATAAACAAACATATATAAAAATGATTCTTTTCTTCTTCCCTCCTGTAATCCTGCCTGCCTTCATTCCTGCCTGTCTGCCTTCCTCTAGAAAGAGAGAAAGAGAGAGAGGAAGGAAGGAAGGAAGGAAGGAAGGAAGGAAGGAAGGAAGGAAGGAAAGAAAGGTTTCCCTAAGGAAATAGTGCTTCAGTTTGGAACTGAAGGACGATAGAAATTAACTGAGAGGGGAGAATGTTCCAGGCAGAGGAAGCACATGCAGAAGCCCAATGCCCTGAAGGAACATCACTGGGGTGCAGGGTACAACAGACCCCATATAAGATGAGGCTGGAAAGGTTGTCAGGAGCCACATTTCCAAGTGTGATGTTAGCATTTTGGAGTTAGGCCCCCTAGGAAATAACTTACCCTTGATAAGTTTTTAATATGTTGTGAGCAGTCAGGATTATTAATGACCAGAGAGGAGTCACAGTCACCACAGATGCAGGCCAGGAGGTCTGTTTGGAGGTGAAGTAAAAGGCATCATTGTCCTTGGAACTCTGAGCACTGAGACAGTTTGAAGGGCCCTAGGGCTCACTGAATATCTGGTTTCAGATCCAGGTGGAGCTTGACCTGAAGTACCAACCCTCAGAGGGTGCAATTGGAGTCTGGGCAGAGGAGGACTTTGGGGGACCCATCCAGGACAGGTAACTCCTACTAACCTAAGAAAGGCCTGGTGGTTCCAGCCCAGGCAGGCCTTGCCAAGGGGGAGGTGCTACTCAATTCCTCAGGATTTATAGGTAACCCTTGCACCTGTGGTGCCCAGAACTGCCCAGGTAGCAGCTCTAGTTAGGCCTGGCCATCTCATGCCTTTCATTTCTCCTCTCCCAGATCGGAGCTGATCATTCCCAATGTGGGCTTCCAAGAGCTGGAGTAAGTATGGGGGGATGACCTGGGGTCACCAGGCCAGTGTTAGGGTTAGGAACCAGTGATGTGGGGTCAGTCCTAGGACCTAGGATCAATACTGAATCAATTCCAGAGTAGGAAGTCAGTCCTAGAATCAGGAGTCAATTTTGGAACTAGAGGGGTCCTAGGTTAAGGATCAGTCCTAGGGTCAGGAAGGTCAATCCAAAGGACAGGA
The DNA here is from genome assembly GCA_004363575.1 of Solenodon paradoxus. Lineage (NCBI taxonomy): Eukaryota > Metazoa > Chordata > Mammalia > Eulipotyphla > Solenodontidae > Solenodon > Solenodon paradoxus. The sequence goes on along the minus strand of RJWH01000181.1, from coordinate 962,463 downwards.
GTCAGTCTAGGGTCATGAAGTTCAGTCCAAGGGACAGCCCTGGGGGCAGGGAGGTCAAGGGATGCCCAGAGATGGGTGATAAGTACCCAACATGTCACGTAAGGACCTTTTCTATCAGGCCTGGGGAGGTCCGGCTGGAGCGGCAGGCAGTGGCATTGGGCCACAGGCTAGCTCGAGGACTTGGTCAGCAGGACGATGAAGACGAGCTGGAGCTGGAGCTGGGGCTGGAGGATGAACCTGATGTGGAACTTTCTGGAGTTGTGTTCAGCACCCTCAAGAGGTAATTTGTACCCATTGCACACCTGCTCCCAGCATTCATCAACCCCATTCACTCAGAGCCATGCCCACTCACCCTCACACAGTCTCGGGGTATAGGTGAGGAGTGGGAATCCTGGGGTCCAGGGTCACTCACTCATAGGGATAGACACAGACACATTCTCACTTAGTGACACTGCCTCGCACACAGCGTGTAGAGCCCATGGAGGTGATGAAAGCTTGATGAGGGCAAGGAGTTTAGTGTCGTTCACTGCAGTATCCCAGTGCTTTAACAGTGTTGGTTCACAGTAGGTGCTCAAAAAGTATTTGTTAAATACATGAATGGTTTCAGGAATCCAGGAATAAGTCAAATTCTGGGTGGAGGGTTGTGATGGAGATAAGACAAGACTGGAAGCCCTCAGAATCCAAAAGTTCAGACAGAAAGATCTTATTCCCAGCACCAAGGAAGAGTAGAGGATGGGTTGGTGGGGAGAATGAAGTGAGAGCTGACTTTGACCCTCCCCTGCAGTCGAGCGAGGGGCCTGACCCACAGGGATCCGGTCCAAGCATCCAGAACCCAGGACTTCCAGGTACCGCCCTCCCTCCAGGCCCTAACCTTTCAGGATACCACCCACTTTCCACACCTGTCCCTCTCTCCTTGGGCAGATAGGCTTCCTTTTCACTCCTTTCCCACCCTTCAGGTGGGGGTCACAGTGCTGGAAGCTCAGAAGCTGGTGGGAGTCAACATTAACCCCTATGTGGCCGTGCGTGTGGGGGAGCAGCGCCGAGTGACCGCCACGCAGCGTGGGACCAATTGCCCCTTCTACAACGAGGTGGGTGGGGCCCGGATGGAGTACTGAGAGAATGGACAGACCTGGGAGGACTTTCCCAGGTGGCGCGGCCTAGGTGGAATTGAGCCAAGTTCCAGGTCTACTGCAAAGAAGGAACTGACCCAGATAGTAGAAGGCAGTAGAGGGGCCTTGTGGGGACGAGGCATTCTCTTGGCAAGAGGTGGTAGTCCGTTGGTATAAACCCTTCACATATAACCTCTCACTTTCTTGTCTCCCCACTTCAATCCCAGTACTTCTTGTTTGAATTTCATGAGACCCGGTCTCACCTCCAAGATTTGCTGCTGGAGATCACGGTGAGTAGGGTAGGGGTGAGAGATTTCTGTCAGAGATAGGGGGACACTGAAGTTCCAGGACTAACTCCACCTTCCCCTAGGCTTTCCATTCGCAGACCCTCCCCTTTATGGCTACGCGAATAGGTACCTTCAGGATGGACCTGGGCATTATCTTCGACCAGCCAGGTACCGAAACCCCCCCTCATTGAGACTCATCTGAACGGATAAGGGAATTGACCCTCTGGCCATCGACCTCTTATACTAACTTCAGAGACAGCAGTCTCTTCAGAAGACTGCCCTCCAGGACTCCTGCTCCTCCCTCCTGGGCCGGACATGAACTCCAGCCGTTGTCTAATGCTGGGATCGCCGGCCCACCACAGTCCCCCACATCCCGCGGGTTCTCCTTGACCTCAGGCCCACCCCTTCGCCCTCAGATAGCCACTTCTATCAGAAATGGGCTCCACTGCACGATCCCCGGGACACTCGCGCCGGGACCAAAGGTTTCGTCAAGGTCACTTTGTCCTTGAGGGCGCGCGGCGATCTGCCCCCTCCGATATCACCCCCGGGCCCGAGACACAGTTCGGACATTGAGAAGTGAGCTGGGAAGAGGTGGCGAGTAGGGCAGTGGGACCGGGCGGGGCCTGGCGGAGGCGGAGGAGAGGTGGGGAGGAGCCGAGACGCCGCTCTCCGTGGTTCTGCTCCCGTTCGCTAGGAACCTGCTCCTGCCGCGCCGCGTGCGGGCCGAGAGGCCGTGGGCGCGACTGCGCGTGCGCATTTACCGCGCGGAGGGCCTGACGGCGCTGCGCCCGGGCCTGCTGGGCAGCCTGGCGCGAACCCTGCACGACCAGCGCGTTCTTCTGGACCCCTATGTGCGGGTGTCTTTCCTGGGGCAGCAGGTAAGTCTCTCCCGTGCCCACTCGGTGGAGGCCCAGGCCCTGCTCCCGCACTGACCCCTCGAGCGTGTCTTGATCGCTGCTCTCAGGGAGAGACGTCCGTGCGCAGCGAGGCGGCGGCTCCCGAGTGGAACGAGCAGCTGAGCTTCGTGGAGCTCTTCCCGCCGCTGACACGCGGCCTCCGTCTGCAGTTGCGGGACGATGCGCCCCTTGTGGATGTGGCCGTCGCCACCCACGTGTTGGACCTGAGGCAGATATCACACGCGGGCCGCGCAGGTGAGCGCATCTGGCCGACGCTGCTTTTTTCCTCGTCTGCCCTGGCATCGCCCCCCACCCCACCCCGCCCCGACGGCGCAACTCCGTCTTCGAAACCTAGCTGCACCCAGAAATCAGATCCACTCCCACAGAATGACCTGAGCTCCAAGGGGGCCCCTCCCTTTGGAGCCTCAGCTGTCTCAGACGACAAACTCCACCACCCTCCGTTTGGCTCCGTTGACAAAATCACAAAGCCACAACAGCCAGTAACCTCTCCAGCCCTGCTCTCGCTACATATTTTCGCTCATATTCCGCTGCGTTTTCACCGGTCCTTTCAGGGACCACTTGTAGCCCCGTCCCATCCTGACTCCACCTCCAGACCTCTGGCTCCGCCCCAAGAGTTTAGAACTGCTCCAGGTGCTGGGCGGCAGTGGTCCCTGCGCAGCTGGCGGCAGACCTCCCACTCAGACCTGCCACGCCCAAGCGGAGCCGGTTCCCCTCGGCCCCTCGGACTTGCAGGGGATGAGGCTGCGGTGCAGGGACTGCCCTGACACCCCGGCCCCATGTTCTCCAAAACACTGTTGTCTTTCCCACAGCGGGGTTTAACCCCACCTTCGGGCCGGCCTGGGTTCCTCTCTATGGCTCGCCTCCCAGTGTAGGGGTCCGGGATGGTCTTCAAAGTCTTAATGAAGGCCTTGGCCAAGGTATTTGGTTTCGCGGCCGCCTGCTGGTGGCTGTGTCCATGGACGTGCTGGAAGGGAGAGCTGACCCTGAAGTGCCCCGGGCGCCACGCGGGGCCAGGTTGTCTCGGTTCATGGGGAAGAAGAAGAAAGCTAAGCAGGACCAGACGCCAACGGGGATGTCGCAGCAGATGGATTCCAGTTTCAGTGCTGATGGGCCAGAGATTCCTAGTGCTATGGAGGTGGAGATGGAAGAGTTGCTGCCGCTGCCAGAGGTAGGGGCTGGGGCTTAGCAAAGGAGTGGGGTGACTCCACTGTGGAGCTTGTAATTGGCCCCAAGACATTAAACATAGGGAGGGGAGGGTCTCAATTTGGGAGCCTGTGTGAAGACTGCAGTGTGCATACACATGTGCTTTTGTATACACATGTAGGGGGAGGGTGACTGACACCCCCTCCCACCTTCCAGTGCTGTTGGGGCTTGTAGGGTCAGAGATGGACCTTGGTTGCAATGTCTTTTTGTGGGCATTGTGGCCTTGTATAGTCCAGAATGTGACCTGGGAGAAGGGCGCTGACTCCAGTCTGACTTGCCTTCCCCAGAATGTCCTGGCGACACCAGAAGATTTCCTGCTCTTTGGTGTGCTCTTCGAGGCCACCATGATCGACCCCAGCAAGGCCTCCCAGCCCATCAGCTTCGAGATCTCCATCGGTGTGTGGCCTCACTGAACCACTGAGGGTTATGGGTTTGAGGGTGGTCACTCTTGTTTCTGGCTGAGGCCCCTGGAAGAATCATGGTGGCCTTCAGTAAGGTCTGTTCTGTTGAGGCAGAGGCACTTAAGAGAGGAACCAATCCTTAGTCTGATACCTTTCAACCCTGCTGCTCTGGGAAGGTCGCGCAGGCCGCCAAGAGGAGCAACTGGGACGAGGGTCCAGGGCTGCAGAGGGAGCTGAGGACTTGAAGGGGGAGGCGCAGCCTCTGCTGGAGTCAGAAGCCAGTGTTGGGCTGGTGGAAGAGGAGGAGCTGGGGACCCCTGCTCAGCGGCCTGAGCCCATGGAGGGCAGCGGGTGAGTGCTCCTGGTGTCAGAAAAGGGTGTTGGGAGATTCCAAGAGACCAAGGACCGCCCCTGCAGCCTTTGTCTCTCTCTGCCCGGCCCAGGCGATACCTCTGCTTGCCCCTGCGTCACCGCAAGCCATGCATCCGTGTGTGGAACCGCTGGGAGGATCACACATGGCGCCTGCACAGCAGTAACTGCGTGCAGAAAGTGGCCGAGAGGCTGGTGAGAGTGAGACAGGCGCCCACAGAGAGAGGCCTCGGAGAGATGGCATGGCCTTTGAAAGGAGCTGTGGAGTCGGGTTAATGAGTTAATCAGGAGGCCAGCACCTCACTGGTGTAAGGCCGGAGGGCCAAAGAGCCCTGGATGAACAACTTCTGGGTAAATGGAGGAGGAGGAGGCCAGAAATGGTGGGAGGATAGGGATTTAGAATTGTTGAACCCAGAAAGGGTCTGACTGAAAGCACGGAACCTGGTCCCACAGGTGTGGATCCTGTAGGGACCTAGAAAAATATAACCGAGACCCCCACAGAGCCCCAAACTGGCCAGTCGAGAGGGGCAGTCCTGAATGGGTGGGACTCTGGGTGGGCATGTGATGTGACATGGGAATTCTGGACCCTTTGGATTATGATCCTGTGGGCGATTGTACAGGACCAGGGACTGCAGGAGGTTGAGACTTTGCAGCGCAAGCCGGGGCCTGGTGCCTGCATGCAGCTCAAGCAGACCCTGGAGGAGCTGGTGGCTGGGAGCAGGTGAGCTGAGAGCCCCAGATCCCTGCTATCTGTCTCCAGCCACCTCCGGGGGCGGCAGGAGGTAGAATCCTGATGGCTGGTGGGACCCTAGAGCATTTGCTCAGCACATTACAAAAAGGAGATGCTTGTCAGTATCAAGGAAGCTTGAAGGAACTTATTGGGGTATAGGACACTCTTTTCTTCTTTTTTAAAATATATCATTGCATTATTTCATTTATTTGCATTGCTATGTGCATTTTAGGATATGGAACTCACATCTCAGTCTGTGTATTTCATATTATACACACCACCAGAATTCTAATGTCCTTTACCAGCACCTTGTCCCCTCTTTCCTTCTCGCACCCCTCCCAGCTCTGGTAGCTGCTGTCTTGTGTCCTGTAACTTTTGTGGGTGGGTTGTCTTTTCATTTGTTCTGTTTCATTATATTCCACATAGGAGTGAAAGCATCCTGTATTTTTCCCCTGTAGGACACGCTCTTCTTCTAATAAGCTCCTTTTCCCACATTTCTAGAGGTTTATGCCTTTGCCTCTCAAATCTCCCCTCTTCCTTTCCTCTATACTCTCATTCCAGCTAATGCCATCCTCTTCTACTTCATGGAGAAATCGAAGCCACCTTCCTCCATCCGGCTTGCCACCCTGCCAGCTTCTGCATTCATCTTCTCTCCTTCCCACTAGAATGGAGGAAATGTCTTGGCTTCCATAGCCTCAGCTGTCCTCTTGATTTCATCTGCTCTCATCTGCTGGAGGAATTAGCTCTATAATTATCTACTTTTCTTTCTTGGAGCATGAACTTGTCCCTAGTTACCAGATCATTACTGTAGGCACATAAGCTTGTTTTAGTCATTTTCATCTTTGACTTTCACTGTCCTAAATTCCCTGATCCAAAAATACTTCAGTATTTTTCTGATCCTCTTCTCAAAGAGTTATTATTCCATTTATTCAGTAAATATTGATGGCACATACTATGACAGGCAATGTTTTAGGCACAACAATAGGCAATGAAAAAGCATTTAGTTTTTGTATTTTTAAGGAAAGGTTCAGGCAGGAATGAAGGCAAGTAGGCAGGCAGGCAGGGAGAGAGAAGAGATAGGAGCACTTTATTTTGTTCAGGTCTTGAACTAGGGACCTTGGGATGTATGTGGACTGTGCCCAGTTTAAGATGGTAGATCACTAGTGCATGTATTCTTGCCTACCAAAAAAATCTCTGAAACTTGCATTGGTAGGAAGTTGGGTGGGGACTGGATAGAAACCCAGATAATAAATATGTACATAACAAGGTAAAATTTAAGTATGAAAGGATGTATGTTAAGAAAATAAAACTAGGCAGTATTAGAGGGAGGTGTTAAAATTTTAGAAAGGGTAGCCATAGGAAGCCATTGTGAAGTTGACATTAAGATGGTGAAGGAGCAGGCCATGTCTTTAAGGGAGTTCCAAGTAGAAGGGATAGCATGTACAAAGGCCCTGAGGTGAAAACCTGCCTGGTGTGTTTGAGCAAAAGTAGAGAACCAGTGTGACTCCAGCGGAGTGCGGAGTAGATAAGACTTTAGAGTGGGAAGGGAAAGAGGGATGATGGTGGAAAGAGGCATCTCAGAATATCAAGGCCTTTGTAATGACCTTGGCTCCCTTGACTTTCTCTGAGTAAGATGAGAAACCACTGATGATTTTGAAAAGAGAGGAGATACACTTTAAATTTTTTCTAAAATGGCACCAGTGGGGAGGGATGGTTTGAGAAAGATAAAGCAGAGAGATTACTAAAGGGGGCATTGTAAAAACCCAGGTGACAGATAATGATAAATTGAATCTAGGGTGGTAACAGTGGATATATAGTTAGTGACATGAATGGATCAAGAGTAGTTTTAGACTTTGGAGGTGACACCTCAGAACTTGGTAATGGGTAGAGGGTATAAGGAAAAAGTGCAAAGAAGAGTCCTGAGTGATTTCCAGGATTTTGGCTTGTCCTGCTCTGTAGCTGGTGGTACTTACTGAGCTATGTAAAAGAAGGAGAAGAAGACATCTGATGGGAGAAGAGGAAATATCAGAAGCTCATTGTTGGATGTGTTAACTTTGATATAAAGTAGACAAGACTGTTAAGCAGTTAATTATGAGTTGAATTTTGGGGAGAGTTTAGGCTGGACATGTAAAATCAGTATCAATATATAGACAGGACAAGAAAAGATCATTTAGGAAACAGAAAAGAGAAATCTGAGGACCTGAAGAAATCCAGTACTTATAGGTAGAGTGGGAGAGGACTCTGCGAAGGATTTGGTTGCAACAGGTGGTCACTTTTCTGTCCTAATCTTTCTCAACCTTCTAGTGTCAGTGGACCCAGTTGACCTCACCCTGTTTCTTGAAAAACTCCTCTTGCCTTCCACGTTTCCTGATTTTTATTCTGCTTTGCTGGCCATTCTTTCCCTTTTGGTAACTCCCTCTCTTCTTGGCCTCGAAGCTTCCCAAAGGTTTATGTGTGTGTGGCCCAAGGCTCCATTATATGTCTTCTCTGCCTAATTCTCTGCATCTCCAAAAGCACAACTACCTTTAATCCAGTTTAATTCCTTCCTTGATTTTCTGTATAGTGCCATTAAATGTTCCATCTTCAATGTACTGAAGTTATTTTATTACTGCTGAAATTATTCTTTGGAAGGGATATTTCAATGAAAAATTTGCTCAGATTATATTTTATTCCTTTTTGGTTTTTTAGTTTTATGTATTGTTTCTTTTGTTTACATGACTCTGTGATATTCAGGATTTTCAATTTGCATCAACATCTGTGAACACATCACCCCACTCACCCCAGAGTTCCAGTCGCTGTTGCCACCTCCAAACTTACTCCTTCATTTCCTGGCTCCCTCCCTCCCGCTCCTCCCTCCCCTCTGATGAGCACAGTCCCGCATCCTGTGAGTTGTGTTTCATCAGTTTGTTTGGTTTTTTATCTTCCACATAAGTAACACTGCCTGGTACTTTTCTTTGTCTTTCTGGCTTCTTCCATGCAGCATAATCACCTCAAGTTCCACCCAGGGGGTTGCAAAGGGCAAAGTATCATCTTTAAAATAGCTGAGTAGAATTCCATTGAGTTTAAATACCATGACTTCTTTATCTAGTCATCTGTTGATGAGCTGTATTTCACTTTTTATAGCCTTAGTTGGTGCGACTTTCTTTGGTGGCTCTTATTCCTGCCAGATCCCAATTTCCCTGAAATCAGTTTGTGAATTTAAATCTTGCCAAGAAGATCTGATTCTCCTGTCAATTTATAATCAATAGTAAGTGTTAATAGGTGCAGCTTGCTTTTTGTTTTTGTTTATGAAATTAAGAAAATTTGTATTTATTTATTTATTTATTTTGCCCCCCTCCCCTTCCTGGGTCTTAAACCTGGGTCCTTGGACGTTCCATGGTCTACACATCAGTTGTCTCAGCCACCTGAGCCACAAGGGTACATCCAATAGGTGCAGTTTTGACTCTTGTCACTTTTATTTTATGTTGATTATTTCTACTAATAGGAGTCTTGGAGAAAGGTATATGCTATTACTAACGCATAAATGTAAGCTCTGGGAGCACTGTTACATAAAAAAAATTTGGAGTCACTGTATGTATTTGGAAATATCCATGATGAAAGTTTAGGTATGCCTGGTGGCCTAGTAGTTAAGTTATCCATTCCAGTCCATATACATCCCAAGAATCTGGGTTTGTGCCCAGAGGAACAACCAAAGATGAACAATCAAATCAAATAAATAAAATGCTGCTTTTTCCTCTTTCCTCCTGTCTGCCTGCCTACTCATTTTCATTCATTCTTGCCTGTACCTTAAACACAAAAAAGCTCAGTGGGGATAAAAATAGGCCCCAAATATTCTCAAAAACCATTTTTACCCTACCCAACAATTATTTTTTGAGCACGTACTCTGTGTCCATTCCTGAGGATACACGATGGTCATCAGAATGAACTTACTTTCTGTTCAAAGATGGGTCAAGCTGAGCATAAGGATGGAGAAGGTAGCAGAGGCTGTTTAGATGGGATGATCAGGGAAGGTTTCTGAGGAAGTAACATCTGAGTGGAGACCTGAATGAAAAAATGGGAGCAAGCCATGGAAAACTCTAGAATATTCTTGTAGAGAGAACAATTAATATGAAGATCCTGAGGTGGTTATGGACTTGATGTGTTCATGGAGGGAAGAAAAGGCCTGTGTGACTGTAAGTCTGTGCTGAGGAGAAGGGGTATTATTTGAGGACAGGGAGATGAAGGAAACAGGTCGTGAAGAACATTTAAATAAGAGTGGAAGTAGCGTGGAGGCTGGTACAAGAATCTGAGGCGAGACATGGTGATGGCTTGATCTAGGATGCTCCCGGAGAAGAAGGAAAAGGGTCAAATTCTAGATATATTTTGAAGGTAGAGCCTGAATAATATGTCGATGGGTTGACTTGGAAATTGAGAGAAAGATAGTGAAGGATGATGAAGTGTTGAGGTTAAACAGTGGATTTTTTTGCGGGGGGTGGCCACTGCAGAATGTGCATTTGGCTTGGGCATGTAATGTGTGAACTACCTTTAGTCACCGTGTTGGAAATGGCAGTGCAGCCCACCTGAGACTTTACTGGGCACACAAATCCTGCATGGCATAAACATGAAGGTCCTGGCAGCAGGCCTGGGTGGGCTTAAGGGTCTGCATTTCTACTAGGTAATGCCAGTGCTCTTGGTCCTGAGCCATACTTTCTTTGAGCAGCCAGGGTGGTAGAAGTCAAATACTGATGCCTTCTGGGGCTCAAAGGCGAGGATAGCTCCCAAGAATTTGGGCGTGATCCCCTTAGAGAAGCTGTCCTTGGTGAGAAGGGTGTCTCTATGGAAAAGACAGCAGGGCTGGGAGAGAATCTGGCTAGGAGGTCTACTCTGATAGAGGTGTCCTAAGGTCGGTGTTCCCTCCTTTGACTCCCACCTTTACACGTGCCCCTGTCACTGCAGACAGTTTTGCCATGGTGCAGAGCGCAGGACAGTGACCCGGCCTAACGCCCTGGATCGATGTCGAGGGAAACTGCTGGTGCATAGCTTGGTATGGGCCGGTTGGGGAAGGGGACTGGGGCACCCAGCCAGGCCTGCTACTCATGTGCTCTTCCTGCCCTTCCAGAACCTGATGGCAAAGCAAGGACTGCGGCTTCTGCAGGGCCTGAGACAGGGCAACATGCAAATGAAGGTGGCATTGGCCAAGAAGCTCCTGGCCAAACTGCGCTTCTTGGCCCAGGAGGTAACACCTTGTCCACCCATTTTCCTACCCCGAATACCCCTTTCCATGAGATTTTGGGCCATTCAGAGGTGAGCTGACATCTGTCCTGTGGAACTATGCATTATGCATTCCACTGTTGATGGATCTGTGTGCTGATCTCAATGGATGGGAAGTAGAAACAGTGTTTCCAAGACTATTTTTATACATACCAGTACTACAAATTTTGCTCTCAGGAATCCCTTAAACCCTTAATAATTACTGGGAACTCAAAAACATATTTTTATATGGATTGTATCTATTGATGTTTACCATGATTCAAATGAAACTGAAAATATTAGGAAACCTGAGAAATTTTTGAAAATCAATAATTTTAAACAATAGGAAGTCCATTACATGTAACATAATTAAGATTGTTTTACAAAAAATGACTTGTTATTCAAAACAAAACAAAAAATAGTGATAAGATGGTGTTGCTTTGCATATTTTTTAAAGGAAAGGCGCAGGCAAGACTGAAGGTAAGCAGAGATGGGCAGGTCCAAAGAGAGAGGAAGAAGCACTTTATTTATTTTATTTAGTTGCTCATCTTGGTTGTTCCCCTCCAGCCCTGGGTCTTGAACCCAGGTCCTTGGGATGTATGTGAACTGTGCTTGGTGGACTTACCTACTGGACCAGCAGGGCACACCTGCTTTGCGCATTTTGCAATGTCTTGCGAAAAACTTTTTATGCTCTGTTATATTAAAATCCACTGGCCTATCTTACACTTTGGATCTATTATCCTTGTATGATTTTGAATCAACATATATAAGTCATTTGAAAATTTGGCTTATTGATTTCTGTAGATCTTCCAGATATTAGCATATTTCATTATATAGTTTAAAATGTCACATTTAGGTGTGGTTGGGCACAGTCCATATACATCCCAAGGAGCTAGGTTCTTGTGCCAGGGCCAGGGGCACAACCAAGGGAAACACCTAAATAAAATAAATAAAATGCTTTTTTCTCCTCTCTCTTTCTGCCTGCCTCTGCTTGCCCTTATTCCTGATCCTGCCTGCACCTTTCCTTTAAAACATAAAAACAGCCCATCACATTTATTGATATCGCCCCCAATCTCAGAAAATCTTTAAGTGTCGGGAAGCTGTTAAATTCACAATGGCATGTACAAGAGATGTAGTTTCCAAAATTGTCATTTTCATTTGTTTTGTTCTTGATCTTGAGGGGAAGATTTTTTTCTTTTAGTCTTAAGTATAATGTAGCCGTAGGTTTTTCTTTTTCTTTTTGTTAAAGGAAAGGTGCAATTTAAAGGAAAGGTGGAATTAAAGTGAGTGGGCAGGCAGGCAGGAAAAGAAAAGAGGAAGAAGAGTTTATTTATTTTGTTTAGTTGTTCATCTTGAGAAGGATTGGTGTTCATCTTTAAATGTTTAGTAGAATTCACCAGTTAAGCTGTCTGTTTCTGAGCTCTTCTTTGTTGGGAGGTTTTGACTGCTAATTCAGTCTCTGTCTGTCTGTTTGTCTGTCTCTGTCTCTATGTCTCTCTCTCTCATTATCTCTCTTTCTCTATCTAAGAGGAAGAAAGCGGGCAGGAATGAAGGCAAGTAGGCAGGCAGTCAGACAGAGGGAGAGAAGAAAGAAGCATTTTTATTAATTATTCATTTGTCCATTTGGGTTGTTCCCCTTGGACCCAGAGCACGAAGCCAGGTCCTTGGGCTTTATGTGGACTATGTCACAGCTGGGCCCCCAGGACACCCCCCGACTTCAGTCTCTTATTGTGGGTCTGTTTCCGTTTTCTATTTCTTCTTGAGCCAGTTTCTGTAATTATGTGTTTCTAGGAATTTGATCATTTCACCTCGATAATCAAATTTGTTGTCGTAAGTTGTTTTTTGTATTCTCTTATAATTATTTCTGTTTTTTATAAGGTTGGTAGTAATGTTCTTTTATTTTTTATTTTAGTTATCTGTGTCTTCTCTGATATTCTTTGTCAGTATCACTTAAGTTTTTCAATTTTGTTGATTTATTCAGAGAATCAACTTTTGGTTTCTTTGATTCTATTGTTTTTCTATTTTCTGGTTTATTTTTCTCCACTCTAATCTTTATTATTAGATAATGTTTTTATTTATTATTTTATAATATAATTTATAATATAAACTATAAATCACATTTATATGTATTATATGTAACATATTACATTTTATACAATTTATATCGTATATTTCATAATACTGTAATATAATCATTATATAATTTTTTTCTAGTTTTGGTTTGAGTTTGCTCTTCTTTTTCTAATTCCTCAAGCTGTAAAGTTAGGTTATTAGTTTAACATCTTTTTTAATGTTGGCATTTATGTATTTTTATAAAAGCTTTTTTTTTTTTTTTTTTTTTTTTTTTAAGGAAAGGTACAGGCAAGAAGGCAGGCAGGCAGGAAGAGAGAGGAGGAAGGAGCACATTATTTTCATTTAGTTGTTCACATTGGTTGTTCTCCCCAGACCTGGGAAACAAACCCTGATCCTTGGGATGTATGTGGACTGTGCTCCTTTGGAGGCAGCAGATATAACTGCTATTCCTCCTGGGCATGCCTAATGTTGGCATTTATAACTATAAATTTTCCTTTGAGTTTTGTCTCACTGCATCACACGTATTTTGGCATGTTAGGTTTTTCTTTTCTTTTTAAAATGAAGGTAATGAAGGTGAGCAGAGGTAAGCATTCAGGAAGAGAAAGGAGGAAGAAGCACTTTTATTGATTTTATTTAGTCGTTCATCTTGGTTGACCCTCAGGGCCTTGGTACATGAATCCAAGTTCTTGGGATGCTATGTGGACTGCACTTGACTGGAGGCAGCTGATCAAGTTGCTACACCACCAGGGTGCTCTCTTTTTTTCCTAAAGATGAAGGCAAGCAGGAATGAAGGTAGTAGGCAGATAGGAGCATCTTGTTCATCTTAGTTTTTCATGAACCCAGGACATTGAAATGTATGTAGATTGGTGGACGTAACTGCTAAGCCATCAGGGTGCACCCCTATATATTTTTATTTAGTTGTTCACCTTGGCTGTTCTCTCCAGCCTGGGTCATGGACCTGGGTCCCTGGGATGCATGTGTGCTATGTAGGGGGGGACTTAACCACTAAGCCACCAGGTTGTGCCAGGTCTAATAATCCTTTATTCTTGTTCACCACTGCTTTTTATAAAATGTTTTACCCAGTCATGTTAGTTGGTTTAAGTGAGAAATAGGTCTTAATCCCAAGTTCACGATATTACTGGAAATGGAAGTAAGGCATGATGCGTCTGAACAAGGACAGGAGAGGGTCAGATTTGTACTTTAGGAGGTCAGTTCTGGCTATTGTTTATTTGCTTATTCAGTGATCATTTACTCTGATGTTCTACTGTGTGCCAAGCTCTGCAGAAGGCCCTGTCGTGTGTCTTACCCTCTTGGAGCTTATGTTCTATTGAGGGAGACAGACTATGCACCTGTAAATGAATAAGAAAAATATTTCAGATCTGTAGAGACTGACAAGCAAGATGTTACAGAGGCTCAGGGGATGTGGCAGAACCTGATTTATAAGGTCATCAGGGAAGACTTCTCTGGTGACAGCATTGAAACTGAGACCAGGAGGATGGGAGGAAGTCAAGCATTCATGATAGAGGAGGGTCTAGAAGGGAAGATTGAAGGCAGGAAAACTGAGAAGAGACAGTTTCAATTGTCTGGTCAAGAGTGGATGGTTTGGGCACACCTTTGTGACTCAGGTGGCTGGGGCAATTAAGGTGTAGACCATGTAAATCCGAAGGACCTGGGTTCGAGACCTGGGACCAGGGGGAAAAATGGGTAGATGGTTTTGAATTAGGTGAGGAAGGGGAGAGGGAGGACGTTGATAGGACTTGGTGCTTGGACGCTGGAGTGGAAGCCTGGCCCCACTCAGGTTTCTGGTTGATATGAATGGGCATCTCGTGGGGACCCCTGGTTGAGCAGGAGGGGAATGTACACAAGTCAGGTTGTACATGCTCCCACATGGATGAACCTTGAGGACATTATACTGAGGAAAAAAACCAGTCACAAAAGGACTTGCTTAGAATAACCAAAATCATGGAGCCAAAGTACAGTGATGGCTGCCAGGGCCGGGGATGAGGAGGAAACGGGAGTAGAAATATGCTTAATGGCGGCCGTGTCAGTCTGCAAGATGGGAAGTTTCAGAGGATGGATGTGCTGGCGTTTGCACAACACTGAGTGTCCTTGCTGCTGAGCTGTCCACGCAAAGACGGCACATTGTATGCTACGTTTGTTCAACCGCAATTAAAGAAGGAAAGTGAAGTGGGAAAAAGAAGTTAGGTTGGACTGAGTCTGGGAGGGCTGAACGAGCGTGGTGGGGGCGGGGGTCAGAAGGCGGGTCCTTGCCTGGGTGGGGGCTCCCAGGGCAGCTCAGCGCTGGAGGCTGTTTAGCTTGCCGGTCCAGGGGAAGCTGTGTGCGCAGGCGGGCTCAGCTCCAAGTCCACCTGCGCGCTGTTCTCTGCCCACAGCCCCAGCCACCCCTTCCAGACGTGCTGGTCTGGATGCTCAGTGGGCGGCGCCGTGTGGCCTGGGCCCGGATCCCTGCGCAGGACGTGCTGTTCTCTGTGGTGGAGGAGGAGCGGGGCCGGGACTGCGGGAAGATTCAAAGTGTGCTGCTCACGGTAAGGGGAGGGGTGGTCAGGTAAGGGGAGGGGTGGTCAGGGAGCTGGAGACCGAAGTGGGCCAGGGGAGCATCAGGGAGAAGGCCTGTGGTTCCCAACCAGGGCTTCTAAAACTTTTTTTGTTTTTAATTTTTCAATTAAATTAAACATTTTAAATTAAAAAAAATTAAATTCATTTTCCTTTTTTAACATTTCCGGTTTTTTAAATTCAGATATTTTATTTCAACTTAATTTACAATTATTTATTATTTTGAAATTACCATTTTTTTTTAAAAGCATACCCAAACTCTTTTCAGAGATTCAAAAGTCACAAGGTGATTACGCCTTACTGAGGTCAGCTTTGACATGAGATAAACACCAAATTAAACACCAAATGTTGTCATCTCTGGGCTTGCTCTGGCCCTCTTGACGGTTAAGCTCTAAAGGGTGGGCAGGATCATGAAAAGGGGAGTGATTCATTCATTCTGTGTAAGTACAGCTGGTTTGGGGGGAAAAGGAGGTGTCCCTGGAAAAGACAGCAGAAGGATGAGCATTGGGGTAAGGGACAGGGAGTCTGAAATGTGTTGGGACTGAGGGGACAGAGCAGGTGAGTGTGGGGTATGAGGGTACAAAACCTCAGAGTGCAGTTTTGGACTATGAGGTTTGGGACCTAAGAAGTGACAGTGTTAGGGCAGGAGGCATAGGGGATGGGAATACAGGGTCACTGGATATCAGGTGCAGGGTGTAAAGTGGGGTCTGAGGGTGAGATCTTGAGAGGACTCTTTAGATGATGGAGCCAAGGTGCAGTTAAGGGGTACAGAGAGTAGGGCCCTATCTTGGGGAGCAGGGCTGTTGCTCTAGCTAAGTAAGGTAACAGGAGGGACCACCAGGCTTCTCTCCACAACAGGCACCCGGAGCAGCCCCTAGTGATCTCTGTGCCAAGCTGGAGCTCTTCCTGTGGCTGGGGCTGGGCAAGCAAGCCAAGGCCTGCACCTCAGAGCTCCCCCGGGATCTGCTGCCGGAGCCGTCGGCTGGGCTGCCCCATAGCCTGTGCCGGGATGGTGAGTGCAGGTGTGCAGCCAGCAGGCCAGGACCCAGCTGGCTCTTTGCCCAGAGTGGGGGACTAGCTGCTCAGCCAGAGGTTCAGAGGGGTCTGGGATCAGGGACTCCTGTGATCTCCTGAACAAACATGACCCCTTCCCCGACCCCAGACTTCAGCTACTTCCAGCTCCGGGCTCATGTGTACCAGGCCCGAGGCGTGTTGGCAGCAGATGGCAGCGGCCTCTCGGATCCCTTTGCTCAAGTCCTCATCTCTACCCAGTGCCAGACCACACGGGTGAGGGCTGGGCTGGGGTGTGGGTGGAGCTGAGCTTTTCCCTGGGCCTCTAGTCTCTCTTTCAGGTCACGATACTGGGTCCGACTGCCCTGAATTAGGGGTGACGCCGATCCAGAGGTTCCTAGGGCTGAGGTGTAGCTTTCCAGGGCTGATCTGAAGCTTAGCTCTGAGCATGGCGGGTTACACTGAAGGAGATGGGGCTGCAGTCTGTATGGGGCTTTCATCTTCATTGCATTCTCATTCCTTTTGTGAAAGTTACTTAAAGTATGACTTTAGGACAGGGGTGTTCCCCTGGGGTGTTGAGGGGGAAGCTTCTTCTGATATCTGTCACTGCCTTCTTCCTGGCGTGGAACCCTAGATCCTGGAGCAGACGCTGAGCCCCCTGTGGGATGAGCTTCTGGTGTTTGATCAGTTGATCGTGGACGGGAGGAGGGAGCACCTCCATAAGGAACCTCCCTTAGTGGTCATCAATGTCTTTGACCACAATAAGTTTGTGAGTGTGGCCTTGTCTCCACCCTGGGTTCTTGCCTCCAAGCACCCCACATTCCCCTTGAGGTCCCCTTCTCTGACTTCTGAACTTCTAACTTTTGTCTTCACTGCCCTGTTTCCTGCAGGGCCCCGCTGTGTTCCTTGGGAGGGCGCTGGCTGCCCCAAGAGTCAATCTGACAGAGGACCCTTACCAGTGCCCTGAGCTGCAGTTCTTCCTCCTGAGAAAAGGGCCCCGGGCAGCGGGAGAGCTCATTGCCACCTTCGAGCTCATTGAACTGGACTATAGTGGCCGACTTGAGGTCAGAGACTGTGGACTGATTGACTGTGGACCTCTCTTGTTATTCCATCAGGTTGTCTAGCCCTAGGGAATACAGAACACGGGTGTGACCCAGGTTTTCTGTCCCTGCAAGCTCCTTACCTCCAGAGAGCCAGACTGCAAATCTGTCCTGGTGTCACCTCATTGGATTCTGGAGAACACTAGAAGTAGACATACCCTAGACTTACCTTGCCAGGTCTCCAACTCCAGAGAACCCAGGCTACGAGTTGATTGTGGGGTCACCCTTCCCCTCATACTTCAGACACCTACCTCCCTGCCTGTCCATGGCTCTTTCAAGAGACACCCACCTCCCATCAATCCAGCCTGTTTGGTGTTTCTGGATTTACATTTGACCAGCAGTCTCCATATCCCTTTCCCAAGACCAGGCTTCCCCTCCTTGACTTGGTTCCTCTTTGACTTCTGACCTCTTGTCCCCTGCAGCCTTCAGTGCCTTGTGATGTGGAACCCCAGGACCTGACAGCCCTGGTCGAGCCCCTCTCTGGACGCCTGTCTCTGCCACCCAGTGTGCGCCCTGTGCTCAGGGAGTTCCATGTTGAGGTAGCACTGGACACACACTTGCCTCCTTTCTCTATGCCTGGGGCCCCCATCAGGTGCAAGCTCCTGAACCTCCCCCTCTGTGACCCCAGGTGCTATTCTGGGGCCTGAGGGGCCTTGGCCGTGTGCACCTGTTTGAGGTGGAGCAGCCCCAGGTTGTGCTGGAGGTGGCTGGGCGACGTGTGGAGTCGGAGGTCCTGGCCAGTTACCGCAAGAGCCCCAATTTCTCCGAGCTCGTCAGGCACCTAACAGTGGTGAGGCCATGGTCTCGGAACAAGAGTGTTGGGCTAAGAATTGGAAGAAGGAGTGGGATGATGAATTTCTGCCTGGCTATGTTAGATTACTCCAGGAGTCAGCTGTCTCTAAAGGGTTAAATGCCATTGCAATTACTCAACTCAGCCCTTGCAGCATGAAAATAGCCACAGACAAGCAAATGAATGACTAGGACTCTGTTCCAATAAAACTTTATTTACAAATATCGGCAGCACATTTGCCTTATAGGCTGTAGTTTGCTGACCCCCAGATAAGCCCATGAATTGGTGGTTCTCTCTAGGCATGACAAAATAAGTGGATTAGCCAAGTGTCATGAAGTACAAGTCCTAAGGAATCTCTCTAGTCTCTGAGAACTAGGATGAAAAGGAAAACATAAAATGATAGAACTGAAACCAGTTTCCTCATTGAACATCCGGGGGGATGGTTCCCTCTCATTTCCCAGTGCGAGCTGAAGAACATACATCCCTTTCTCCATTATGTGCTTGAAAAAAGTGTTCATGCGCCTGTTGTTGCTTAGAATGCACTACAGGTGTCAATCAAGCATCATTCAGGTCTTCTTTGTACAGCCCCCTGGATGTGCCCTTGTCGTTCGGGGGGCTGAGATGGCGGGGATGTGGACCATGGAAAGCCCAAGGACCTGGGTTCTTGCCCTGGGGTCAGGAGTGTGTGTGCACGTGTGTGTGTATTACTAAAATAAATAGGTACATAAAGTAAAAATGCTCTTCTGACATGTCCTGGTGGAGTAAGGGTTGGGCACAGTTCACATACATCCCAAGGTTCTGGGTTCATGTCTCGGGACTAACAGGAACAACTAAGATGAACAAATAAATGCAATAAATAGACTGCTTCTTCCTCCTCTCTCTTCCTGCCTGCTGCCTCTGCTTACCTTCATTCCTGCCTGCACCTTCCCTTTTAAAAAAAATGTTTTTTTCCTCTTCATTCTTCCCTTCCTCTCTTTTATTTAAAAAAAAATTTTTTAAGAAAAGGTACAGGCAGGAATGAAGGTAAGTAGGTAAGCAGGGAGGAAGCAAGAGGAGGAAGAAACATTTTTATTTATTTTTCTTCAGTTCATTTTGATTGCTCCCCTAGGCTCTGATACTTGAACTGGGGTCCTTGGGATGAATGGATGTGGACTATGCTTGGCCAGAGTTGGCAGACTTAACCGCTAGTCCACCAGTGCATACCTCTCTTCCTCACATTAAAAAATACTCTGATGGTTTTCTGTCTAGTTGTTCTAGCCATTATTAAGAATTATGGTAATTGAAGCCTCCAACTATTATCACTGAATTGTTTGAATCGTTGAATTCTTGTTTCTCTCTTTGTGGTTATGTATAGGTGGATGGCATTTGGGTCAACAATGGACCATATACATAACAATGGTCCCATCAATACCATACAAGCCTAGGTGTGTAGTAGAATATATATATATGCACCATCAGGCGCTGTACATTTGTGACATTTGTACAAGGATGAAATCACCTAACATGAATTTCTTAGACTGTATCCCTGTCATTAAGTGATGCATGACTGTATTTCTGTTACTTTTCACTTCTTGTATTTTGAGTTTCTGTTGTTAGGCGCATATATGTTAGTAATTCTTATATTTCACTGATGATTTGTTAATCATTATAAAATGTCCCTTTGTCTCCAGTAACATTTTTTGTTATAAAATCCATTTTGATAGATAGCTTTCCCAGCTCTCTCAGGCTATTATCAGCATGACAGAGCTCTCTCCATCCTTTCTCCATCCTTTCAGCCTGTTTGTGTTTCACTAAAGAGGTAACATGGTTCCAACCTGCTTTTTCAATCCATTTGACAATCTCTGCCTTTTGATCGAGGTGTTTAATTCAGATCTGATATTATTGATATGGTTGGATTTACTTCTGATGTTTTGCTATTTTCTTTCTTTTTCCTTTTTTTTTTTTAAAAAAAAAGGAAAGGTAAAGGCAGGATAAAGGTGAGCAGGCAGGTAAGCAGGAAGAGAGGAGGAAGAAGCATTTTATTTATCTTTATTTAGTTCATCTTGTTCCTCCTGGTCCCGGAATGCACACTCAGCTTTTGGGGATGTATGTGGGCTGTGCTCTCCATCAGAGGCAGCTGACCTCCTTGCGACCCACCCGGGCCTGCCTCTATCTGTTTTCTTAATGTCTAATATTTTTGTGTCTCCTTTATTGCCTTCTGTATTCAGTAGATATATCTTAGTGTATACTACTTTCATTCCTTTGTTGATTTACTGAGTAGTTCTTCTAGGGATTAAAATGTGCCCTTATATTACTATCAACTTTAGATCAGTATCAATTTATTTCCAATAAAATAGAGAAATCTTTTCTCCATTACATCTTCTTCCTTCTGTTAAACTTGTCACATAAGTATAAAATAAACCTAACAATATAGTTTTATAATGATTGCTCTTTCCCCACTTAGGATCCATTGATAATGAATTGCTAGGTTAGGCTTGTCCTGAGGGCTCAGTCAATAAGTCTGAAAATCTGGTGAAATCCACATAGAAGCCCACAGACCCAAGTTTGTGATCCAGGATTAGCCGGAAACACCCCCCGTGAACAGCTAACTAATGAACTGGGTTTTCCTCCTCTCTTCCTGGCTGCCTGTTTGCCTACTTGCCTTCATGCCCGCCTGCTTCCTTCTTCTTAACAAAAAAATGAAAGAAAGCAAAGGAAAAAGCAGTTCCTGGGTTAAACAGCATATATTCTTTTATTGTTTTAAATCTGTATTAGCAAATTGAGCATTGGTCTTTCACAGAGTAATAATAATCATCTCATAGTTCTGATAGTACTTTGCCAATTGTGTTTGTATTTATTATATCATTTGATACAACAGTCTTTTGAATCCAGAACTGTATCCCTGGCCTTTTCATCTTGGAAACGGGCTCAGACGATAGTGACTTACAGAGATGACAAGTGACGCTGTGGCGGAGCTGGGCGGAGAATTCACAATTAGATGTATTTGTGTTTTCCCAGCTGTACTGCTGCTACCTCCCCCTTCTCCCTGGGTCTTCGGAGACTCTCCCCTCTCTCCCCACAGGACTTGCCGGAGCAGCCTTACCTGCAGCCGCCACTCAGCATCCTGGTGATTGAGCGCCGGGCCTTTGGCCGCACAGTGCTGGTGGGTTCCCATGTTGTCCCCCACATGCAGCGATTTACACTCCAGGGTCTTGAGGACCACCATGAGGAGGACGGAGAAGAGGAAGAGGCAAGGGATCCGGTGTCCAGGGCACCTCAGGGTAAGGAACTTGGCCTTTGGGGCTGCCAGACAGAAACTGCTCTGGTTCCTGACTGATGGCCCCAGGGGCCCCTCTTCTGGAGCCGAGGGTCAGATTCTCACCTGACCGCCTCCTGGTGTCATTTCCCTGCCCAGGACAGAAGTCCCTAGATCCTGTCCTAGCTGAAGTGGGGATCCCCAGACGGCTCCTGAAGGTAATGAGGTGTGGACAAGGGGCTGGCAGGACTTAGGAGTGTACTGGGTTAGGGGTGCTGAGTTCTCTCTCTCAGGCTCCTCTGAAGAAGCTCCCCCTGAGAGGCCTCCTGGATCGAGGCCCTGAGCTGGAGGAGGATGTCCCAGACCCCGAAGAACTCGACTGGTGGTCCAAGTATTACGCATCACTGCAGGAGCTCCAGGGGCAGGTGGGGCAGAGGGTCCCACCTGGGCTCAGGGTTGGAGGCAGAGGAGGGCAAATGGCAAGAAGAAGGAGCTCATCAAACATGGACTCTGCAGTGTTTCAGAACTCTTCATTGCAGTCATCTTATCTTCATAAGAATTTTTCAGAGCTGCCCAACAGAAGTATAATGGGAGCTCCCTATGTAATTAGAACTCCTGTAGTAGCCACATTTAAAAAAGGGGAAGGAAAACAAGTAAAGTTAATTTTAATGATATGTTTTATTTAACCTAATGTAGCTAAAATATTTCAACAAGTAATTATTATAAAAGTCAATAATGAGCTTTTTCACATCCTGCTTTTATACTGTTTTCAAAGTCTAGTATGTATCTCACATCTCAGCTGGTCTAGTCCCATATTATGTGTTCAGTAGACACATATGACTGGTGGTGGTTGTCTTGGGCAGTGCAGGACTAGATGATAAACTGAAGCTTTGAAAATGCAAGTGTCTACCCAGCTGGAACTTGAACTAAAGTTTGCCAACTTCCTGTCCTGTAAAAGGGTAGATTGAGGAGGTAAAGGGTGGGGAAGATTCTCTGACCTGCCCTTTTATTTCAGGCCAACTTTGATGAGGATGAAATGGAGGATCCTGGGGATTTAGGTAAGAGATTTTGTTTTGTCCTTGCTCTGTCTCTGCAATGCCTCTTCTGATGTTTATAACTAGCACATTTCTGTGGTTTCCAGATGGGGTCAACCTTGTTTCTGTGGATGGAGAGGCCCAGGACCAGGGTGAAGCTGCAGTCAAAGGTTCCATGTCGCAGAAGAAAGCAATTGCCACCCTGAAGGTGACAGGGTGTCAGGGACAGGAGATTCTGCTGCGTTTCCAGACACAGTGCTCTCACCAAGGCCCTTCCTTTCAGATCTACAGCAACTCCCTGGAGGAAGAATTTAACCACTTTGAAGACTGGCTGAATGTGTTTCCTCTGTACCGAGGTCAAGGGGGCCAGGATGGAGATGGAGAGGAAGGAGGATCCAGACACCTGGTGGGCAAGTTCAAGGTATGTTTGGGGAAGGGAGGGGACTAGGGAGCAAAGGCAGAGATCAAAGAGGAAGACATATATGCATCTCCATATACATCTCCGCCTTCCTCCCCACCTCGGTTGTGAACCTGGGTCCTTAGGCCTGCACCTTAGTCATTGAGCCATAGGGGTGGCCAGAAAGACTCTCTTATAGAACCTTTTCTGTGTGTGCCCATCACCTCCAGGGCTCCTTCCTCATTTATCCTGAATCAGAGGCAGTGCCATCCTCCAAGCCTCGGATCTCCCAGGGGATCCCGCAGAACCGGCCCGTCAAGCTCCTGATCAGAGTGTATGTTGTAAAGGTGAGTGTGCCTCACACCGCACACCTCCCGCTCCAGCAGAGATAATAATTACACGAAACCTACAGAATGGACGGTTTAGACGGAACCCCAGGGATCTGAGTCCAACTTCTTCATTTTTCAAGTGGGATGTCTGAGGCACAAAGTTAAGAGACACCAGGGTTACAAAGCTTGCTCATAGCAGAACTAGAACTTAGAGCTCAGTCTCCTGGCTCCTGTTCCTACTTCTAGTCCCATCAAACAGGGAGTATAATTCCAGGAATCGCAGAACTCTGAGCTTCAGGCTTCACAAGGACTTGTCATCAAATACCTTTACACAGGTCTTTCCATGACTGGCTGCAGTTTTCACACAGTGCTCAGCAGGGCCCTGACATTTCCAGAAAGGCATTTCAAGGAGTGAGGAGAGGAGTGGGCTGCTGCCTCTTCCCTCCCAATCACAAGGGCAGATGCTGTGCTTTTCTCTGGTTTAAATATAGGGATTCTGACTAAGACGTAATTTTCAAAGAGCTCTGTAGCATCTTCTCTCTGATCTAAGGAGGCTAGTGTATAATTAGGTAGTAGGAGACATCCTGACCTTCTGCTTCTACCAGGAGCACAGACTAGATGGTCTGAAATAGCTTCCTGACACGATGCATCTAGAAAAACTGGATAAACAATCTTTTAAAAAATGCTAAGCTTCTAAGAAGGAAATTTCTTGGTGTGCCCTGGTGACTTAGAGGTGAAAATCATAGCCTCTGGCTGGCACAGTCCACATACATCCTAAGGACCCAGGTTTGTGACCTGGGGGGGAAAAACCAAGATGAACAATTAAACAAAAAATAAACAAATGCTTCTACATCCTCTCTCCTCCTGTCTGATTGCCTGCTTGCTTTCATTCCTGCCTGCATCTTTTCTAAAAAAAGAAAAGAAAAAATGGGAATTCCCAAGGGTCCCAAGAGGATGAGGGAACAGAAATCCCAAATGGAAGATAAACTGAAGCTCAGGTTGTTTTTGAGAGGATTTGTTCATATCTGAACCCTGAGCCTTGAGTCTTTGTTTGCTTAAGAAAGGAAGGGGAAGGAGGACGCATCTAAGGCAGGAAGGAAGAGGAAGAGGAAGAAACATTTTTATTTAGTTAGTTAGCTGTTCAATTTGCTTTTTAACCTGTTTCAGGTCTTGAACCTGGGTCCCTGGGCCGTACATGGTTTGCACACCAGTGTCTCAGCCACCAGAGCCACGTGGGTGTACTGAGCCTTGGTTCTTATCGCCTATCCAAGGTGGGGTCACAACCAGACCCTTTCATGAAGCAGTGTGCAGGAAGAGCTCTGTGCTGACAGGTGGGCAAGGAAGCCCCGTCCGTGGTGTGGGGCCTATATGGTGAATGGTCCATCTCGATCTCTTCCAGTTGGGGAAATTTTTTGAAATCTTTCTTGAGAATTTATTATTAAATGACTTTTGCCGCACATGGATTTAAGACTTGCACTTACATTATCTGCTTAGTCTAGAAAACGAAAAGCTAAGAGATTAGTTTAAAATGATTCTAAATTAGACCACAGAGGTTGCATAGACTTACATAACCAAATTTATAAACCCCTGAATTATATAACAGATAAAAATCAGAAAACAACAGTGCAAAGGAGGATTAGGCCTTTAAGAGCTTCAGATATCAGAACTTTTCATATTAGAAATATGAAACAACTGTCTCAAATGTTTCACAAACAGAAGAGACTATCAAAAGTAAATGGCAGTTTTGAAAATAAATACAGTTTCTGAAAGTGGAAGACCATAAACAATAAAATCGTAGTAAATGCTCATACGTAGCAGAATGGTTGAAGAAATGCTGCCATGTCCCCGCAGAGTAGTGTGCAGGATGAGGGTCAGAAACAGGTGTGGGTGAGTTCTGGGCAGAATATTAAGTGAAGAGAGCCATGCCAAGGGCACCTGTAGTCCGCTCCTTTGTGCACCAGAAACACAGAAAGGATCAAGAAGAAAATAAAGAGGCTGGTTACCTGAAGAAGGCAAGTGGCAAAGGGGTGGAAAGAAGGGAAGAATGGGACCAGGGTAAACAGCATCGTGTCTACTGTAAGACAGACAAAAGGCTAAGAGATGCTACCCTAGAATTAAAAAGCTAATTATAAAATTTCTATGGAAAAAGCAAGAGCGTGCCAAGAATAGCTAACTTTGAAGAACAATGTAGGAAGAGAATTATTACAAAGCTATTGTAATGAAGACAGTGTGGTTCTGGCCTGAGAATGGAGAAATAGTCCAATGGGACAGGGTAGAGATTTAACAAAATACAGACCCAGACATAACCAGAAACTTAAACCAGAGTTTTTACTGATGATCAGTGAGGGGAAAGAGGAATTATTCTGTAAGTAGAAATTGATCATGCATGTGAAAAAAATAAAATTAGACTCCTAGCTTACAACATTCACACTAAATCCAATTAAATCAAGTAGTTACTTATGAAAAACAAAACTGGAAGGAACTATTAAGATATCTTTGGGGAAGTTTGTTTGTTTGTTTGTTTGTTTTTTTTTTACTACATGAAAGAATACAAACCATTAATTAGAAAGTAAATGGTACAGGTAACTACATTCAGATTAAACCGTGGGGCACCCCTGTACACTTTAAGATAACTAATAGGACTGCTCACAGAATAAGGCAAAGTGTTCATCCTATGCATAAAGTGTTAGTGTCCATTATACATATATATATATATATATATATATATATAAAACTCGTATAAATCTCTAAGAAGTAAGCAAAAAAAAAAAAGGAAAAAGAATTTGAGAAAGAATATAAAAAGGCAGTTGACTGAAGGAGAAACTGCAATGGTTAATAAACATAAAAATCCTTGGCACACCCTGATGGCTCAGGTACTAAGCAGTTAGCTGAGGGACAGACCATGTAAAGCCCAAGGACCCAGGAACTTAACTGGGGCCTGGGGCACAACCATAAAAAAAAATAAAATAAATATGTGCGCCCTGATGGAGCAGCGGTTAGTTCAGTCACCTCCAAAGAGGCAAGCTACACACCCCTGGGTTCGAGTCCTGGGCCCATGGTGCGGGGTGGGTGGGGATAAGGGTGGGGTGGGGGGGCAACCAGTGGGAACAGCTAAGTAAAACCAAAAATAAAAATGCTCCTTCTTCCTCTCTCTTCCGGCCTGCTGCCTACTCACTTTCATGCCTGCCTGTATGTTTCCTGTAAAAAAGAAAAAAGTGCTATCAGGCAAGGCCTGGGGAGGCTGTGGAACTCCAGCTGGGAATGTGTTCGTTCCCTGTTGCTGCTGTAACATTATCACAAACTTGATGATGTAAGCACCACAAATTTATTATCTTAAACTTTCGAAGGTCAGAAGTCTAAACAGACCTTACCGGGTTAAAATCCAGGTGTTGGCAAGGCTGCGTTCCTTTTAGAGGTTCTTGAAGAGAGTTGGTTCCCTTGCCTTTCTGAACTTCCAGAGGCTGCCTGGGTATCTGTGCTCACAGCCTCTTCTTCCTTCAAAGCCAGCAAGAATCTTCAGTTCTTTCTCTCTGCCTCTCTTGGCTCCTTTCACTCAGAAAAACATTCATGATTAAATTGGGCTCACCTGGGTAGTCTAGCGTAGCCTTTCCAGCTCATGACTCTTCATGCAGTCACATCTGCCAAGTCCCTTTTGCCATATAAGGTAATGTATTCATTGGTTTAGGGGACTTGTTCATGGCCATCTCTGTGGGGGACGTTATTCTGTCTGCCACAGAATATATATTGCTATAAAAACTCTGGAGAACAATTTGACACTATTTAGTACAGTGGAGGATTTCATAGCTCATCTCCAGTCATTATACTTCAGGATATCATCCTCAAGAAGTTCTTACATGCATGTACAAGGAAAAGATGATAACTGCTCATTCTCGCATTATTTGCAATAATAAAAAATTATAAAAAAAACTTGAATGCACCTAAAAAGGAGAGCGAGTCAGCGCATAACAGGCACTACAGTTGACTTCCACCACCAACAGTGGCATGTAGAACAAGGATAAATCTTCCCACATACTTCTGGATACAGTAAGCAGGTTGGATGATTCCCCAGGTCGTGGAAGACGATACCAATGGGCACTTCTTTCTCTTCCTAAAACTCATCCCCAGACAAGGAGAATGACAAACAAAGCCCCAGCTTCCCACTGTGGTGGAATCAGAGCATGGAGACTGCCAACACTAGACACCTGGAAAGCCTCCTCAAGCTGTGCAGACGAAGTCGTGTGCACAAAGCAAGGGGCAAGGACATCAGTCAGCAGAGCTTAGGGGGACCAGAACCTGTGTCCCAAAGGGGAAAGACACACCTTGAGGGTTAAAGTCTGCATTGCTTACCAGAAGTTACAAATGCTGGGTAAATTATTTTTTTAAAGGCAGGGTGCAGGCAGGAAGAGAGAGCAAGAAGAAGCATTTATTTTATTTAGTTGTTCATCTTGGTTGTTCCCCCCAAGCCCCGGGTCTTGAACCTGGGTCCTTGGGATCCATGTGGACTGTGTTGGTGGCCTTACCCACGAGGCCACCGGGGCGCTCCGAGAGCAAAAATTTTTAAGCATTTTTAACTGCAGTGTTGAGCTTCCAAGAAATAAGGGGTTTTAGAGGAGAGAACCCCGAAAGTAAAAGCAGGAACTGTTTTAAAATATACCTAGGATTTTGTTTTCATCCACGGACGTTCACAGGAGGAACGTGATTATTGCCATTGAAGAGAATGACTGCTGTTTGTTTCCGTTCTCTGGAGGAGGGCCACGCCAGCCATGCAGAAGCACCAGGCCAAACAGGAGTCAGGAGACGAAGGATTCGAGGCAAGGCAGACAGGTTTAGGATTGGCTACTTGGAATAATTCCTGCAGGCGCTGGGGACAGGGGCTATCTCACTGTCTCTGCTTGTCTAGTCCCTGGTTCTGGGACTAATCTTAGGGCAGAGAAATATTATTTCTTGGAGTAGAAGAAGCAGAGGAGGTAGTATAGCGTTTGGGCTCTGGATTGGGTACAGTTGAAAGGCTCCTTATCTGATAAGTCTAGGATATTAGCCCTGGGAGGGGCAATCTCTCCAGGATCATTAAGGCCACCGATGCCAGAGCATCAAGAATACAGAAAATAAGACATGTCCAGGTGGCTTAGTGGTTAAGTCCATGACCTTCAACTGGCACAGGGTGGGGGTGTGGGAGAGTGGGGTTTGGGGGGACTGTCAAGATGAACAACTAAATAAATGCTTCTTCCTCTCCCTACCTGCCTGCCTGCCTTCCTGCCTGCCTGCCTGTTTTCATTCCTGCTGTCAACTTTCCTTTAGGAAAAAAAAAAAGGAATACAGAAAATAATAAAATATAGTTAATTCAGGAA
The DNA here is from genome assembly GCA_004363575.1 of Solenodon paradoxus. Lineage (NCBI taxonomy): Eukaryota > Metazoa > Chordata > Mammalia > Eulipotyphla > Solenodontidae > Solenodon > Solenodon paradoxus. Next base: position 934,327 of record RJWH01000181.1, on the reverse strand, counting down.
CTTAGGGAGTTAAGTGAGCACTCCATCTGGCATTCACCTGACAGTTACTACTGACCCTGGGGACCTCAGCTTCCCCTTGGATGGCAGATAGGCAGGGAGGGCAGAAGATAAAGGCCTGAGGTTACCCAGAGGAGGAGTTTGACTGAAAGACCTCATATAACGTCAGGTCATAAAAGTCTACACCCTCAGCATAAGGGTGAACAAAAGCATGAACGTGCAAGGCAGAAGAAGACCAGTGGAGGTACCTGCCTTAACCTTGGCACTGGTTAGAGGGGCAAGTTTCCGCCAAGCATACACGCGCTCTAATGCAGTTCTGGGCCCGTGTTCCCACCCTCTGTATGAGCCCCCAAAGTTAACTGGAAGATTTAATTTAGAGCGGTCGCAGGTTGGTAGTTTGCCCAGGAAACTGGCAGAAGTGGAAGCAAGCCCTCAGGGTGAGTTAACGGAATGAGTCATGATGCAGTCTCAAAATACAAAGAAGCTCCTGTGAGTAAGAATAACAAAAATAACAACAGATTCAGACCCCAAGGATCTTTGATTTTGGAGTGACTAGATGAAGTAAAATAACTATATAGGAAATGTTTAAAGAAATGAAAGTTAATTAAAAAAAGAGCAAGGACACGGGACAAGCCTAAACAGTAAAAGTGAAGGACCAGATCGAATTTCTTAGACATTAAAAGCTTAATGTGTAAAATTAAAAACTCAACAGTAGAACAAGATAATCTGTCATTTCATGAAAGAAAATGAACACAAGGCTAATAAGCATTTTCAAGATGCTCAAAATGCTTAGTCATTAAGAGGCAAATTTTAAAGCATCTTTATGTATTTTGTTTTGTCACCCGGTCTTGAACCCAGATTATTGGGCTTTAAATGGTTCGTACGCCAGTGTCTCAATCACCTGAGCCACAAGAGCACTTAATATTTTTTAAAGCAAAGGTGCAGGCAGGAATGAAGTTGAGTAGACGGGCAGGCAGGGAGAGGCAGGAGGAAGCACTTTTATTTATTTCATTTAGTTCATCTTGACTGTTCCCCCTGGCCCTGCAATGTGAACTTGGGTCCTTGGGATGTGTGTGGACTGTGCTCAGCCAAAGGTGGCAAACCAAATTGCTAGACCACCAGGGTGCACCAGAAATGAACATTTACATGAACATTTACTTCCCACAGCTACATTTTCACATGCACTAGAATGGCTACATTTTAAAGGCTGATATTATCAAGTGTAGCAAAGATGTGGAGCAACTGGGACTCACTTGCAGGAGGGGTGTAAGGAGCCTAAATATACAATGCTGCATAGAAATTACACTTGAATAATGGACACAAAAGTTATCAAGAGAGAAATAAGTAGCTTTAACACAGAAGTTTTCAAGCATGGAGATAGCGCTGCACACTGCTTAGGAATTCATGTGTAGGCAGTAAGAGTTTACTGTTTTGTGAATGATAAGCCCCAAGTTGAGGGGTCTGTCTGCTTTAGGGACAGAATGGAAATTAAATCAGGTAAGAGGTTTCAGAGCGCTTCCATCTGGTAGTTTTTTTTATTTAAAGTTTGGCACACATGCTCCTTGTATTATTCTTTTATGTGGTTAAAATAATGTGATTTAAAAACTAAAATATGCTCACTAAAAATAAATTCAAACAACACAGAAAATTATAAATAGTAAGGCCCTGACACAGCATTCCTCATATTTTCTGCTGCATTATACCTGCTTGCATATCTTAAGTATTTCATAATTCACTTCAGCAAACAGCCATTGTTTTCCATCCTCTCCATCAGCAGCTCGTAGTTGATGTCTCCTTGGTGATTTCCTGCTGGCACTTACTCTGAAAGCAGGTCCAGCAGGGGTAACCTTTGGTTATGACAATGACGTTTCTCTCCCTTTTACTCTGTACCACCCCCCTAGGCTACCAGCCTGGCTCCCGCGGACCCCAATGGCAAAGCAGACCCCTACGTGGTGGTGAGCACTGGCCGGGAGCGGCAGGACACCAGGGCCCGCTACATCCCCAAGCAGCTCAACCCCGTCTTCGGAGAGTGAGGCTGGGCCCGGGGGTTGGAAATGGGGGGCAACTTTGACATGAGGCCCTGCGGCCTGAGAGGTCTTGCTCAGGCAGCTAGTGTGGTGGTGGTGGGGACAGAGGCTACTGAGACCCCTGACACCCCAACCCCCACAAGACCACCTGCTAGGGCTTGGAGGTGCCCTCAGCCATTCTCCCTCCTGCCAGGGTCCTGGAGCTCAGCGTCTCTCTCCCTGCTGAGCCAGAGCTGACCGTGGCTGTGTTTGATCATGACCTCGTGGGTTCTGATGACCTCATCGGGGAGACTCACATTGATCTGGAAAATCGGTTCTATAGCCACCACAGGGCAACCTGCGGGCTGGCCTCCCAATATGATGTGTGAGTCCAGCAGCGCCCTCGGGAGTCATTCTGAGTCTGACAAAAACAATCAAGTTCACATCCCATCGGTGTGTCCAGATCCTTTGATTTCATAGACGGGAGCCCTTCCCTGCAACAAGATGTTGCAGCTTAGCCTATGTATTAGTCAAGATCTGGGCTTGGGAGTTGGCAAGCTGTGGCTGTGAGTCACCTGACCTCTGAGCATCAGTCTCCTCATCTGCCACATCTGGCCTCCATCTTCAACCTCATGGTTACTTACCCTAAGCAAGGACTGATCTAACTTCTGTTAGTTACGGTTCTAGATCCCATGTCAAGGGTCCCCATCTCTGCTCCTTGCCCAACGGTGTCATATGCTGGCCCCAACCGGGACATCTTTCTCTGCCTGCAGGGATGGGTACAATGCCTGGCGTGATGCAGTTCGGCCTTCGCAGATCTTGGCAGAGCTGTGCCAACGCTGTGGCCTCCCTGCCCCAGAATACCGAGCCGGGGCCGTCAAGGTGGGCAGCAAAGTCTTCCTGACACCACCTGAGATCCTGCCTCCAGGTACCAGCGCCTCTTTTCTGGGCGGTCCAGAGAAAACACAGTAGAGGGGCCCCTGGTGCTCAGTCTAGTGCCCCCTTAGAAGAGCCCCCCTCCTTCTGCCAACAGAGTTGCTGAGTTTGCTTGAAGAGATGAGGTTCTGGGCTAGTGGGTAAAAATGGTCTTTGTGAGAGTGATATCCCCAGAGAGCCAAAGTGGGCCCTCAGATCTACAGCTGATGAGTTCCCAGAAAACACAGTGGCCCACACAGGAAACGACAGAAGGTGGCGGCTAACAAAACTCACGGCTCATAGAGGTCTGGTGGCCTGTTTTTAAAACAAGGTCTGTACAAAGGCTGCCACATGCCCACTCCCCAACCCACTGCCCTCCTGCTCACTGGGTTTCACAGGAAAGAACTTTTATAGCCGCATTCCCTCACTTTTTGCTCATTATAGACCTGCCCTCCCAGCCCACAGGCTTTATCCAACACAGCAACCGCCTGTGCTGAGTTTTCACTGAGCGTTGGAGGCAGGAAGGGAGGAGAGCTGGAGCCACGTGGAAACCAAGTTCGCGCACCTGTTGTTGCAGGTCGGGGGGACCCGCAGGTGGCAAGCGAGGTCCCTGAGGAGGCCCAGGCCTTGCTGGTATTGCAGCGCTGGCAGGAGGTGCCGGAGTTCGGGATCCAGCTGGTACCTGAGCACGTGGAAACACGGCCCCTCTTCCATCCCCGTAGCCGGGGGCTTCTGCAGGTGAGGGAGGGCCCAGCCCCCACCCCAGCCCCCAGATCTCCTACCTGTCCCTGGATCCTGTGCCCCTAGGATTCGCTTTCCTGAAGACCTGCATCTGGACACTGTGCTGCTGCTGCTGACCCTGGTCCTCAGCATCCACTCTCCAGTCTTGACCCTTTATCTTGGGACCTTAACCCTACCCTGGACTCTAGTCTCCAGGACCCCCACCCTTGGGCCATCAAGGTTGAGACTTGACACTCCCAACCAGATCTCTATGCCAGATCCTAGGCTCTGGACCTCAGGACCCCCAGATCTTCATTTTGATCTCAACCTCTTTCTGGGGCCTCATCCCTGAATCCCCAGCCTAACCTTGACCCTGGAACCCCCAGTTCGGACTCTCCCTCACATAAGTGTGGACCCCAGCAAGACCCTTTCTGGTCTTGTGCCCTTAGGGATCCCTTCACATGTGGATTGACATCTTCCCTAGGGACGTGCCCGCCCCTCCCCCAGTTGACATCAAGCCTCGGCAGCCAATCAGGTGAGAGCGTTCTGGTCCCTCCTGCCATGGGGCAGGCACCTCTTGGATGCCTGCTGAGGGGCCCTCTGCAAACCCCAGCCCCCCAGTGAAGCAGGCAGAGCAGCTGCTGGTCCAGGCTTTTCAGTTAGTTTTCATAAGCCAGTGTGAGTTGAATGTCAGTCATTTGCAGCTGAGTCTAAATGACAGTAAGCCTCCTTCTGACTTGAGCTTGTCTGAGTGGAGTTCTGTGAAGGGTGCATGCATCTCAGAGGTCAGTTGTCTGTCACTTTTCACCTCTGGGCTCTGATTCCCTTGGTGTCACTTGGGAGACTTTCCCAGTCTGGGGACAATGGAGCTTCTTACTATGCAAGGCTTACATCTCACCGACAGTATATACTGTTACTTGAGACCCAAGAAGCCCTTTGCTAGTTAGAGCCTATGTCTCAGGGCCAACTCTCCCAGGCCAGCTGGGTCAAACGCTGGTCCCTAGACCTGTCGCTGTGGTCAGGTCTGTAATACGCTGATTAGCCTGGTTAGTGTCCTATGCAATGAACTCACTTCTGGAGCCAGAGGTCAGTCTGCCCTACCAGAGTCACACAGATTGACAAGTGTGGGAGTGATGTGGCGGTGGGGGTCACCAACAGAAAACCAGGGTGCTGTCATCAAAGGAGGGAAAATTGATGCTGGGCAAGAGAACGAGAGGCAGGAAAGCCCCTGACAGTCTGTGTGGGGCAGCGTCTAGAATATGGCTGTCCCTTAGGGGCTGCATGTTGTCATCCCGTCTGCAGACGTTTTTCTCCTCTGCCCCCCAGAACTTCAGCGTACATGTCACTCTGACTTGCACTGCAAGCCACTTTGGCCTCTGATGCAACATGACTCAAACTTTCAGGGTCCTAATTCCAAATGTATGGGAAGAACTTGTTGACCGAGCCTGGATCAGGAGACCATTCCTCGTGCCATTCCCTGTGGCTGGGGTGGGCAGTGATACCTGGGGATCCCTTCAAAGGACCATAGACATCCTGATTGCCCCGCTGGGCACCCATCTGTCCTCAACGAGTGTCGGTGGTCCTGGCCCAGGTGCTTCCTGTAGGCCCTGCCAGGATCGCTGTCAAGAGTCTGAAAGTCCTCCCCTAATACACACAGCTATGAGCTCAGAGTCATCATCTGGAACACAGAGGATGTGGTTTTGGACGACGTGAACCCCCTCACCGGAGCGATGTCGAGTGACATCTATGTGAAAAGGTAAGCTGCAGGCTGGGCCAGCAGGTGGCTACACAGTTAGGTGGCAGAGCCCTGTCCCCTCTGTCCTGTGTGCCCAGAACTGGGCGGCGCCTGGTGGGTGAGCTGAGGAGGCAGCTGGCCACAGATGTCCACCCCTGGCCTGTCTTCTCCCGGCCGCAGCTGGGTGAAGGGGCTGGAGGATGACAAGCAGGAGACAGACGTTCACTTCAACTCTCTGACGGGGGAGGGCAACTTCAACTGGCGCTTCGTGTTCCACTTCGACTACCTGCCCACGGAGCGGGAGGTGAGCGTCCGGCGCCGGCCCGGACCCTTCGCGCTGGAGGAGGCCGAGCTCCAGCAGCCGGCCGTGCTGGTGCTGCAGGTCTGGGACTATGACCGCATCTCCGCCAACGACTTCCTGGGTACTGCTTAGCCTTCCTCCTCCCTCAACTGCTAACCCGGCTTTTGCTCTCAATGCCCCTGCCCACCCTGGCCCACTCCTTGGCCCTTGGTCCCCAACTCTAACCCAACCCTGAATCCTGGACTTAAGACCCTCGGTCAGTAACCTTAGCTTTCTGGCCCAATTTCTAAACTTAACTTAGTCCTGAGCAGATCAGCCTCCCCTGCATCCCCAACTCAGCTCTAATCTGACATGAGCTCAGGTCACTCTGCAGTACACTGATGCCATGGCCTCTGGTCCCTGCTCAGGCAGCCTGGTCCAGCCCGTCGCCCTGTTCCACCATCTGGGCTGCTGTGTACTCAGCAATGGCTGACGGCCCGACTTACCATGCCGCTGTGCTGCCTCCCCTGGCCCAGGTGGACCTCAACCTCCTGTCTAACCCAGACAGCTCTGGACTTGCAGGATCCCTGGAGCTGCAGCTACCTGACATGGTGCGGGGTGCCCGGGGCCCTGAGCTCTGCTCCGTGCGGCTGGCCCAGGATGGGGCCGGGCTGAGGTGCAATCTGTTTCGCTGTCGCCGATTGCGGGGCTGGTGGCCTGTAGTGAAGCTGCGGGAGCCAGAGGATGAGGAGCGGGAGCAGCGAGAGGCTCAGGCTGGCAAGAGGAGGAGGAAGAGGAGGAAGGGTCGGCCAGAAGACTTAGAATTCACGGACCCCGGAGGCCAAGTCTACATCCTCACGGTGGGTCTGGCCAGGGCAGGAATCAGTGCGTGGACAGGACCGGCCTGAGCCCACCTGAGCTCAGCCACCATTCCGTCTCTCTAGGGGAAGGTGGAGGCAGAGTTTGAATTGCTGACTGTGGAGGAGGCTGAGAAACGGCCCGTGGGGAAGGGGCGGAAGGAGCCTGAGCCCTTGGAGAAGCCCAAGTGAGCAGGGGGAGGCTGGGCACTAGAAGAGAGGGTGGCCCAAAGGTTTCCTCATCACTGACACCATCTGCCCCCACACAGCCGCCCCAAAACCTCTTTCAACTGGTTTGTGAACCCGCTAAAGACCTTCGTCTTCTTCATCTGGCGTCGGTACTGGCACATCCTGGTGGTGCTGCTGCTGCTGGCGCTGATCACCATCTTCCTCCTCCTCGTCTTCTACACCATGCCCGGCCAGATCAGCCAGGCCATCTTCCGCCCCCTCCACAGCCCTGACCCCCACTGACCTCAGATGCTCACCCCTTAATGCAACCCTTTAACTCCTGCTCCAGGAAGCCCTTCCTACCTTTGCAAGCTCACTACTTTCTTTGAATAAATCTTATCACGCGTCTTCTGATACCCGGTATGTGCTGCGTGTAACATGGGCAGAGAACAGAGATGTTCCTGGGTGATCTCAGGACTTAGTGGGTGAATGAGTACCCTGGATGCCAGGCTGCTCATGTGGCCCTGCTGGGGGAGCAGAACCTGGCCGGAGGCTCAGACTCAGGAGCGCTGGTCCGAGGTGGCATGCTCACCTGCTCCTATCGCTCCCGCCAATGGCTGGCGCCCTCTCACCGAGTGCTTCTATTCCATGACAGCTAAGCATCTTCATTAACTTGTTTATTCCTTACCAACCCCAAGAGTTAGGACACTCACGGTCACAAGTGATAGAAATACCAACCTAAATTGGCTTAAGCAAAAAAGGAACTTTTTGGCTTGCAGATTCCTCCTCAGGGTTTGGCTGGTTGGCTTCAGGTGCAGTTTGTCACCGAGTTTAAATGCTATCACCAAGACAGGTGCTCTGTCTCTGGGCTCATTCTGCTGTCCTCTAGGGGCTGGGTCATTTGCAGACAGGCTCTCTCCTCAGGACAGAAGCATGGCTGCAAGCTCATGTCTCCCCATATTCACATCCAGATGGACAACGAGCTTTCCTAGTCAACAGAGCCGGGTTCACACTGTGGCCAGGGGGATGGAATCTGCTGATTGGCCCTCCTCCCAAACCACAGAAGCTGAGGGAGCACAGGGAGGAAACTCAGAGTTCCAGTGACAAATGGAAAAGGTTCCTAGACAACCAAAACATCAGTCTCACTGCGGCCAGCAATATCATCCCCACTGGTACCCAGCGATCGAATGTCATGTCCGAGACCACAGAGCTAGTAAATGATCACATCAGTTGACCTCAGATCTGACTCCAGAGGCTTTGCTAATGACCTGACTTTGCTTTCGGTCTGCAATCTGCTCTCCTCCTACCACAGCCCCACAGTGACAGTCCCTAAGAAATGATCATATGAATCGATCAGCTGCTTGTGTCCCTGCTTTCCTGGGCTGTGGACTGTCAAAGAGCGGGGTCTGGTTCACCACACACACTAGGGCCTACAGTGTGGAAGCCCTGATGACGTCCCAAACTGACAGCCTGGTGCCAGCCCTGCTCTGGAATGGCCCTGCTACCTTCCCTCCCTTTTCTCTGTCCTGCCTTAGCCCAGGAGACTGCGAAGCCCTGCCTGGGCCCCGCTCAGCAACAGGAGCCAGAAGCAGCTTGGCACAGAGCAGTCAGGGAGATCACGTGACTGGGCCCAGGGTTACAGGGAGGAGCCCCAGCTTTAGGCATCACTGAAGAGGTGGCAAGTTTCAGCTGGTACCTGTGGAAGTCTGGCCACTCAAGAGCCTGGGGGCCAGGTTCACTGTAGAAGCTCACCCTGGAAAGGTCCATCTCTGCCCTGAGGCTGAACCCTAAAGGTCCAAAGACCACAGTGGAGGAGGGAACGAGAAGTCTATGGGGTGGACGTCAGTCTGGTTTGAATAAACCCCACCAAGGGACATCCATGTGGGCATCCCAGAGGGCCTGATCTTTCAGTCCTGCCTGCCTCCTAAGTGTATGTGCCAGGGGTTGTTCCCACGTTCTGGCCTGACCCAAGAACCACACAGAAACCAGCAAGTACTATCACAATCAATAGATTTATCAACCTGGGGCTGTGACTGACTCTCTGAGCAGGGGTGGGAGGTTAGGGGAAGAGACTGGGGAAATGGTAAGTTCAAGAGAAACAGGAAACAAGGGGCCAACTACGTTGTCTTCCCTAGATCAATTTTCTTCTGGATGGCTCGAGCCGAGTGGTAGATGAGTGAATCGATGAGTCCAGCCACTGGGGAGAGAGTCAAGGGCTGGCCCTGGGCTTGACCTCCAGAGCCGTGTAGCCTAACTGGCTAGGCCTGCACCTCCCCTTGGCTCTTGAGGTACCCTTCCGCCCCCAACCAAAACCCAGGGGACCAGGCTTTACATGCCTCACCACACCCCCAGCCCCAGAGAGATGCCCTCAAGCTTCTAACCTGTGAACATGCCCCCGATGATAGCACACACGCCCGTCAGGAAGTGCGTGAAGGACCTGGAGGCGGGGTGAGAAGGTGTCAGCAGGCACCGGACTCCTGAAGGCCCAGGCCTCTCCCTGTCCCCATCTTCACCTGTGCTTCTCTGTCAGCTTCACCATCATGGGCGAGAGCTCGTAGAGCACAAAGACTCCGGGAAGCCCCTGGTCACCCATCAGCCCGTTGGCAACCTTCTCGTGTCTGGTCACGGAGAACTGATTTGTCCTCAGCACCTGCGATGGGAAGGGAGTCTGGGCTATGACCTGGCTCCCAACCCCCTCGGCTCTAACCCCGTTCCTCCTGCCCCTCGTCTTGGTGCCTTGACTGTATGGAAGACATGAGGCCCCGTGCTGCTAACGGATACTGCAAGGCCTAGAGACCACCTAGATGCCCTCTCCCAGCTTTACTGTCCCAGCTTCCATTCCGGTCACCAGCTCTTTGGTTTCCCAATCTCAGCTACGTCTGGTGGAATCTCTCAGTGGGGTCGAGGACTGAGGACCACCACGAGCGACTGGCAAGGCCTGACTTCCTCTGCCCCTCAGTGCCACGCATTCCTCCAGTCTGTGAGATGCTGCTTCACAGGTCACAGCAGAAAGGGGAGGAGAGAGTCCACAGAGGGTGGGCCTGGCTAGTCCCTAAACCAGGGAGGCCCAAGGCAGCGGACAGTGAGGCAGACTGACACCAGAGGAATGGATGGACGCAGTATGGGTAAGTAGAAGATGCCAAGTGCTGTGAAATCTAACAGCCCAGGGCTGCCACTTGGCTGTGAAGGCAATTCACGTACCCTCTCTGAGCCTCAGCTTGTCACCTGCTACAGGGGATCAGAGCTGCACTTCACCTCCAGGCTGAAGGGACTCTGTGCTTGGCACCAAGAAGGAGACCGATATCTGAACTCCCACAGACTCACCTGCCCATCCACCTTCATGTACACAGTGGGCACCACCTTCACAAAGTACTGGAACATCATGGAGGCTGCAGGGAGGAGAGAACACTGGGCATCGGTGCTGGGCAAAGCTTTTGCAGCTGGGGGCCACCTCTCAGGCTGGTACCTTGGGGTGCAGTGACGTTGGTATGGTCCAGGGGGTTCACGATACCCGGGTAGTCCTCCCCAAACGACAGGTGCTGGATGTAGTGCGTCATGTTGATCTGCAAGCAACAAGAGTGCCAGGGTCTCAGAGCAATGGCGGCCCCAAGAGCCGCTGACCTGTCAAAGAGGTCTGCAGCACAGCAGCCGATAGGGGCCCGCAGTGTGGGGAGTGGATGTGTAGACTCAGGAGGAGGGAGAAAGGACCCTGCCTGGGGAACCTGTCTGAGAGAGGCACCCCTACTCCCCACCTAGAAACTCCGCCTGAGACTGCAGGCTCCTGGGCTCTAGAGCCTGATATTCTGACTGTCCTACAATAGGCAACAGACTGGGCATGGGCCCTGTATGGCAGGTTGGTAGCTTTGCCTGGAGGTTACAAGCAAGAGAGGCCTAGGCCAAAGGGACCCAGATTCCCCAGCTCCCATTCCTGTCCTGCTCTATCTATATCAAACTCAACCACTAAAGGAATTTTTTTTAATGCTAATATGATTATGTCATGACACTGCTAAAAGTAGGCAACAGATTCCCAATGTGCTCAGGAAAAAGATCAGACTCCTTGGTGTGGCCTCTAAGTTCTGGGCGGTCTGGTCCCTGGCAACCTCGGCAGCCCCATCCGTCTACACCAGCCCTCGTAGTTCCTCAGAAGTACCACACTCTCTTTTGACAGTACCCCAAGGTGCCCTCTCCAGGATACCCTTGAACAATCCCAGCCCTCCCCAGCCTGTGTAGACAAGTTCAGTCACTCCTAGTTCCCTCAGATTGGATCCCTGTCAGAACACGGTGTGTTTTCTTGTAGCTGCTCCTCAATCTCAGGATGTCCGTACAGAGAAATGCAGGCAGCAACCACGTCTCCCGCCTCCACCCACCCTCCAAGGCTTCCGCCTGTACGTACATTGTCAAGGCCGAAGCTCTGCAAGTCGTGGACTAGGAGAGAAGGGAGAAGGTGTCACCAGGTGGAGCAGGACCGGTCCCCTGGGCCCCCCACAGCTCCATGCTCGGGAGTCCTCACTCCTCCCACTGAATTGGGGCGCACCTGGCTCTTCCAACTCTCATTAACCCCCAAACTGGCCCCACTGAGGGCAGCCAGAAAGGCCTGCCGGGGCCTGTGGGAGACTCCACGCCTCCTCGGAGATCTGAGGAGCACAGATCCCATTTCCTGTCTGACAGATAAAGGAGGTCCTTTATGGGTGTCACTCCACACCTGGACTCCCCGAGAACCTGCTTGCATCTCAGGAAAAAATCACTGACTTGGTCTCTCATTAAACAGAACTAACGGTCAATCGCTGCATCTCAAAGAGGTGGGACTCAAGACTGTCCAAGCTCCTTCCTGACTCCTTTGCGCTGACCCTCAGAGCCCCCAAAGAAAATTCAATAGGCGCCCTGTCCCATCTGCTCCAGAACAAGTTCCTTCTGCTCCGAACCCTGGTCCGTCCTGCTGTAAGGAATCCCGCCTCAAAGACACGTCCCAGTGCTTTTTAGTCACTCAGCAGTCAGGCCACAGAAGTCCCTGGTCCCAGACCCATCCAAACTCCCCCCGTCCTGCGGGGTGCGGGGTCAGGCTGCCCCAGAAGTAGGGGCTTGGCCTCCCTGGGGGCAGGGCCACTTACTCTCCACAGCATGTACTGCAGCATGGGGGAGGGGAGGAGAGAGAAGAGAGGAAGAGAAAAAAGATTCAGAACTTCACAACGAGATGTACAGAGCAAGGGAAGTGACCAAAGGGAAGACTGCAGTGGGCTTGCCGCAGCTGCAGGGTTTGACCGTGGCTAACGCGCGCGCCCCCGGCCAGAGGGACCCTCTCCTGGCTAGAGCACACAGCAAACAGCTCAGGGCAGAGGTGTGGCAGCCTTAGAGACCGAAGAGCTGACTTCCTAGCTCTGTGACCTTGGGCAAAACACTGGCTCTCTCGGCCTCAGTGATTTCTGCTACAAAGGGCTATACTAAGAACTAAGCAGGACTTCACCTGGAAAAGTCCTTGGTGCACTTTACGAACTCCCTTCTCGCCCTCCCAAATCTACCAGGATGTCAGGAACTAGCTCTCAAGCCTGTGACTGCGCCTCTGGCCTTGAGCAACTGGAGCTTTGTGTTCTGAACACAAAGGGTAATTCCAGGGCATTAGCACCTTTTGCCCTGGGCTCCCCTATTCTGCGTCCTGCTGATGCCTGCAGGTCCCGACCTCCTCAGAGTAGAGGGGGCTCCACACACACCCACCCGCCTCACCTCCACCAGCTGCCGTAAAGACAAGACTATCTCCCTCAGGTCCTTTCCTCCTGCGCATCTCAGTCACTGGGCAGCTCAGGACTGCAGGTCCTGTCTCATCGCCCCTGAGATCACCCCAACCCCCATCCCGCCAACGCTCTTCCACAGGACCCTTTACTCATCTGCAAAGCCCCTACGTCTTCAACCTCAAAACATTCCCCTCATTTCTCGCTCCAGCCACAGTCTGGCTCTCCCTTGAAGGTCTATTTCCCTTCAGCCTAGAGAAATAGTGACTAATTCTCTCCCACACATGTCCTTCTCCTTGGCCTAAAGAGAAGCGTCCTTGTCCTTAATACCACGTCCAGGTCAATGTCCCTCAACCTTCCCTAAAAAATCCCCATTTTGCAGCTCGTTTTGATCACCCAGAGATCCACATAGAAGCCCCAGGTCGCAGCTCCCCTGCCCCTGCCGTTTCTCGATGGTTTTAGCCGCTGGCCATCACTCTACCTCTACGGCCCTGTCACAATTCCCAGTGATTTCCGTATCAGCTGCCAACCCGCCTGTACCCACACGGTCTGCCTCTCCTGTTGCCAAACACGGCTTTTCTATGCTCCTCAGGCACTAGAGTCTACTTTATTGTTCCTTTTCTCTAAGTAACTCTTCCTCTCTGCTCTGGCCAAAGGCAAAAACACCAGGCAGGCGACAGGGAGCTCAAACCTGCCGAGGTGTCTAGGCTCTAAGCAGGTGTCTAGGCTCTAAGCGCCGCAGCTGATGCGGGATCACTCACCGTGCACGTGGGACTGCTGGAAGCTCTTCCCGGGGGCAAAGTGGAAGTTTCCGGCCACCTGTAGGGGACATTCTTATTCTCCAGTCCTTTTCTCCTTCCCCTGTGGAAGGCCTGAGTGGGCCCTCGGGGCCCGGCGGGGTGGGCCAACTCGCAGTCCAGCTGCCCTCCTCCACTCTGGTCCCTCCTGTACCTTGTTGACTTCCAAGAAGCCGTACACCTGGCAGCCTTCGTTCTTCTGCTCCTGCATCTTCTGGCTGAAGCCCTCTCGTCTGCATTGCTCAATAGTGTCTGGGTTCTTGAAGGCCCAGCCTCGACGTCGATATGCCTCCCGCACATCCTCACAGGTGTTGCAGCACCTGGAGAGGAGGTGCAGGTGAGTGCGCCAGAGGCGCAAACACAATGCTGGCACCTCGGGAAACAAAACCCGGGCAGTTGTCTGCTAATGAAGCTGGTGACAGCCTCGTCCCTGACCAGCGCTTCTCAAAGTGCGCGTCCTCGGGAGCAGCAGGACTTTCACAAATGCCCATGTCCCACTCTGCCTGAGGTGAGGAAGTTTTGGACTCTGGACTACCTAGTGGAAATGGCGGCACAATGCTAAGAATATAGTGACAACGCTGGGTTGTATAAGTGAAATAACTAAAGTGATAAATTTTATGTCACGTTTTGTCACAAAAATAAACTATTTGATTCCCAGGTTCTAGCCCGGAACTGCTGAGTCAGTCTCTCGGGTCAGGACCTGGGAAATGTAACTGCTGCTGCCATATACTGAGGGCTTAATAAGCCGGGCTGGGCCTCCCATCTCAGTACACATTTTATCTTTACTCACGTCGCAGGAGAAAGGTGTTACCTTCCTTTACAGGAGAGGTTATGTGCCTGGGCCCAGGGACACAGTGGAAGCCTGGACTCCAGAGAAGACCTCTGAACCAGGGCCGGGACCACTTCGGCCTGGTCCCCAGGTCTACGGCTCCTGGGCAGAGGGGCTGCCACAGGGCCTCAGTCACTTACACCAGGATCAGTGCCCAAGGCACATATCCCATCCTTGAATATTCTTGGTCCAGCCCCCACCCCCCGGCCACAGAGGCCGACCACGGCTGAGGCTGGCTGAGTAGCAGGGCCTGAGGGGAGCCCTGGCCGCCCCCCTCCACACCCAGGTCTGGCTCACTTGATGTCTTCAGTCTCGGCACCATAACAACTCTCACAGCGGTCGGGGTCCAGGGAGTCAGGGTCAAACACCTTCACCTCGACTTTCCCCAGCTCTAAGGAGGGCAGAGCAGGGGCATCAGCGGGGGCGGACACCGTGAAATCTGTACCCTCAGCCCCCTGCGTGGCTCCTTCGGCCTGTGGCTTGGGAAATATGAAAGTTATAATATTTACAGTGCATACTCCGCACTAAACACGTCCATACAAATGTTATTTCTTAAATGGAAAATGTATGGCAATAGAATAACAGTGCATGTAAATGCTAGCTGGGCAGAGACTGCTGGACTTTGCATACGCTGTTGCATTTCATCCCACATGGCCCTCCAAGGGTGGCGACTATTATCCCCATCACACTAGAGAAGATGCTGAGGCTCAGAGATGAGATGCCTTTGCCCCGAGCCATACAGTTAAGTGGCGGATTTTAGCTCTAATTCTAGAGTGTGCCCTGAGCCACCTCACCACAGTGCTTCTCAGGCCTCTCTCTGCACCAGGCCCCTGCTCTCTAACTACCCGCAACATAACTGGCAATTTCAGTATTCAGTACCCTGACCTAACTGCCAGCAATCGTTTAATTACAGAAATGGAATCATATTTAGTCACAAAGAGGAAAATCCAGATGCCCTAGTGGAGTAGTGACTGGGTGCAAAACCACACGTCCCAAAGTCCCGGGTCATGTTCCAGGGCCAGCAGAGCCACCAAGATGAACAAAATAAATGCTTCCTCTCTCTTTCTGCCTGCACCTTTCCTTTAAAGAGAGAGAGAGAGAGAGAGAGAGAGAGAGAGAGAGAGAAAGAGAGAGACAGACACACACAATCCTGTCACTTGTGACAACATGGGTAAATGTGGAAGGCAGTATTTCAACTGAAGTGAGACAGAGAAAGATAAATATTGCATCATCTCACTTATATGTGAAATGTAAAAAACCTGAACTCATAGAAACACAGTAGACTGGTGGTTGCCAGGGGCTGGGGTATGGGGAAAATAGGGAAAGGTTGGTCAAAGGGTATAAACTTTCAGTTAGAAGATGAAAACGGTAACTGTGAGGGGCAGATGTGTTACCTAACTTTATTGTAATTGTAATACAATTGTATTGTAATTCTGATATTTATATATTACATATATATTTACACATATACATATATATGTAAATATTATATAAAATCACACCATCTATCTTAAACTTATATGATGTTATATGCCAATTATATATCTCTTTATTAATAAAGCTGGGAAAAATTCTAGGGCCCATTGTTCTAATTATTCTCTTGTACATAACCACAAATCACTTGTTTCTCTCTCCCTTCATTGTACAAGTCTAGTAAAATCCAAACTTTGGTAAAATCCAACTCTCTGTGCCTACTTCTTGCTTGTGCCTCCCTGAAGGCTGCCTGGCCATGCTACTTCATGGCACTTAGCCATTCACTGAGGCGACCACTTTGTGTCTTTTCCCCTCTAATTAGGCTTCCAAAATCCCTTCCTCTAATGACTTTGCTTTCAATTTCCACAAAGAAAAGAGAAACTACAGAACTTCACTTAATCTTACCAGCAAACCCATCTCCCCACCTGTATTTCCCTCGAGCCCCATTCCACTTCTCTACTCTTTTATAGCGAAACTCCTGAAAGCGTCCTCTCTACTCATATCTTCACTTCCTTTATTGCTCTTTGATCAGATTTTCATCCCCAATAGTATTAAAACTATTCCTTTCAAAGTCCCCAAAGACCTCTGTATTGTCATTTATAATTAACAATTTTCAATTTACTAGACAATCTTTTGACACAGTTGCTCACTTTCTATTCTTGAAACTCTTCTTCCACTTGGCTTTTGGGACAACTCTTCTACCTTCTCTTCTCTTCTGATGGCTAATCTCTCTCAATCTTCCATCCTGGATCCTCATTTTCTGATTTCTAAATGTTGGAAATGGGGTCCAGGGTACAGTTCCTAGACCTCTTCCCTACCAACGATCAATCCCTAGATTACCTCATTTAGTTTAATGGCTTTAAATACCATCTACATGCTGAAAATCCCTACCTTTATTTCTCCAGCCATCTCTGGTACATCTTTGATACATCAATTGCTTCAATTAAATGTGACCAGGGTATAAAATGGGCATTACACATTTAATATTCCTCAAATCTCATAATCTGTTCTCAAATTCTGATCCTCCCCTGAATAACCAGTCTCCATGATGTCACTAATGATCTCCACCTCCCATTATTCACATTCTTATGTAGTCCCCTCCGAAGCCAGGGCAGACCTGTGTAACCACTACTCTATTGTAGAACTGATGGTTTGCAGCTTCTGAGACTAGGATGTGGTTTCCACCTGACTCTCTCCTGAGTTGCCTGCACAGGAGGATGTCAACTGCCATGTTGTGAGGATACTCAAACAGCCCTAATGAGATGCCCATAAAACAAGACACGGAAGCATCTTGCTAACAGTAGTCATATGTGTGAGCCCTCTTAGAAGCAGATACTCCAATCTCATCAAACCTTCACATGACTACAGCCCCCGTCTGCATTACATGACATTACATGACAGACTGCATTACATGACAGACCCTAAGCCAGACTCACCCAACCAAATTATTTTTGAACTCCTGACTCACAGAAATTGGAAAAAAACAACAACAAAAGAAAAATGTTGTTTTAAACTACTAACTTCTGGGGGGCAATTTGTCACACAGAGTGTATATATAATACTCGCTCACCCCTCTCACAAAATAACCTTTCTCCTCCTTCCTGGTCTTCCCCATCTAATGTTATTCATCTAATCAGGCCAAAAGCCTTGGGATCAACCAGCTCTGCTCTTTTACAACCCACATCCAATCCTGTAGCAAATTCTACTGGTTTTACTGATGTTCATTATATATATATGTTGAACAAACAAAGGATAGAGCTCATCAACAGAGCAATATCTAAGATGTGAAAAATTGTAACTTTGAAAGTTGTTATAGTGGGAAGCTGTGCTAATGGAGGCACTGGGAGGCCTCCTAGAGAGGGGAAAGGAAGCCAAAAGTGAATGCTCATTCTATACCAGACACTGTACACATATTACTTCATTTGATCCAATAATTCCATATGATGAGTATGATTTTTTTATCACCACTTTATAACTGAAGCTCACAGGTTCCAAGAGACAAAATTACATCTGAATCCAGGCAATCTAACTCAAGAATGTAAACTCCTAATCTTAAGTCACCTGCATTTTGAATGGGATGAGCATTCAGGGTTGACTTCAGTCAGTGGGCTAGGGAAGCAAACACACAGAGACGCTTGGGTCCACCTACAAGAGTTCTGTCAAGACAACAGCGCAGAGAACCCATCCTCAAACTTCTGTTACTCAAAGCGCAGTAGAAAAGGATTAGGAACCTCTGAGAATGAAAACTAGGTAGAAAACTCTTGCTCTGCAGAGGTTATTAGCCTGGATTTCAGTTCACTCCGGGGGTTAATAGCTGAGAGAACCTTCATTAAGTCACTTGACTTTTATGTGTTAATTGCTTCACATGTGATTGGGCGCAACATAGCCCACATGCCAGAAGGTAGGGCTTGAGCACGTCTAGTTTAGGGAATCTGACACGTGGCCCCCTTCCCCAGTTACCATGACGCTCTGCCTCTGTGCTCACGGGGATGCCATCCTTATCTAGCCGCTGCTTGAATAAGTTGTGTTCCACATCCAGCTGCTGTTCCCCAGCCACATCCATGGCATCGATGCTCAGATCTGGAAGCAGGAAGTCTGGGTAAGGTACTGGGATCCTAGGGGTGAGGGGATCTAGGTTTTGGAGGGAAAGGGGATGATGGGTCTGCCTTGGAGTAGCAACAGATTAGAGGAAAGAGACTGTCCTAGGGGCCAGTCCAGATACTAAGACTGGAAGCGTGACTCCAGAAGTCCACCAGAGACCCCAGGGACTTGCAACTCCCACCCAAGGTGTAGTACTCACAAGCACAAGGCATGTGTGGAAAAAGTACATCGATGTTGATCTTCAGTTTATCTCCTCGCGACTTGTCCACGTAGAGTTCAGGATGCACCTGGGCAGTGCAACCTCAGTAACTTTTGGCCCCAGGCCTCTCCTTCCCCACTCCCATCTCCAAAGACAGCATCCCTAGAATCCTAGGCCCCGCCCACACGTTAGGCCCCGCCCCTTACCTCGGTGGTGAGGTAATACTGCAACTCGGACAGGAACAGCAGCAGCATGAGAAGGCCACTGACAATGGTCACTGAAGGAGGGGGAATGAGGGTCAGAATGGCCTCGGTTCTGCTCGCTCTGCCCACGACAGGCCAGGCATGTTCCAGGTACCCCGGCCAAGCTCTAGGATGCCCCTCAACGCAGGACCCGGGCCCCGCCGCGACCTACCCGTGGCGCCCCCGCAGGTCTTGACCCGGAAGTCCTCCAGAGTCTTGGGGTAGGCATCGAACTGCTTCAGCTTCCCCAGCGCCTCCATGGGGACCAGCCGGAAAGGGGAAGCCAGCCAGTCCGCCCCGGCGGCCTCCCGCTTCCGGCCAGGAGCCTGAGCCACGCCCCCCTCCTGTTCCCGCGCGCAGGCGCTGCAACGCCCACCCTTGGCTCCACCCCTCTCCCGCGATCTCACTTGGAACTCTCCGCCCACCGATGCCTCCCCGCCCCCTAGCGTTGGCGGCTGCTTCTAGACGCGAACGGGAAGGACGCATGTGTCAAGGGGGTCCTGTATGGACTCGGGTGTCAGGAGGAGGTCTCTGCCGGGCGGAAGCAATCATAGCAGCATTCACTTGCCCTGTGCCAGTAACAGCACCCAGAATTTCACATTACGATTCTTGGAACAACTTGGAACATTCTAGAACATTTCTTTTAAAAGTGTTCCCAGCCAGAAATGCAAATCGTTAGGTTTCTTGGCAGACCTGCACAATCAGAAACTAGGAATGGCTCCAGGTAATTCCCTGCAATTTGAATTTGAGAATCACCACCTAGAAAGTAGGTGTGACTTTCATCTTCATTATCTGAAAATGAAACTGGCCTGTAGCCTCTAAGTGACTTGACCCAGATGACAGCCAATTAATGACAGAGCCAGATTCCAGCCCACTTCTGGAACTCAAAGTACTCTGGGAGCCAGGGCCTGTGGGTTTAATTTTACCCCAATAACATCTCAGTGCTCCTCTTGAGCATGGCTTTTGGAGGTGCATGACAAAAGACCCCAACTTGGGTAAGAGGTAGTGTAGCCGGTGATGGGAGTCTTTAGGAGAAAGTGAAATGCTGAGTCAGGAAAGGTTTCCTGGAAGAGAAGAAGGGACACTGGAGCTGTGTGCCTTGTGGCAGTCTGATTCTGGAAAGTGACACAAAGCCTTTCTGCCCTCAGGCTGCTGTTTGCTAAAGAAGGAGAGAAGAAAAGAAGTAACTTATACTAACTGAAAATTGGTAATATGCCAACTGCTGCCATCCATTCTGCCATCAGAACAACCCTACGAGGCAGATGTTAGTCTCTCTCTTCCTTTTTTTTTTTTGAGAAACACTTTTATTTATTTTATTTAATTGTTAGTCTTGGTTGTTCCTCCAGCTCCAAGACAAGAACCCTGGTCCTTGGGATGCATGTGCTTATACTCTTGGCAGGAGGCAGCAGATCTAACTCCTACTCCACAAGGGCACACCAAGGTATTATTTCTTTTTTTTGTTTTTTTGTTGTTTTTTTTTTGAGGAAAGGTGCAGGCAAGATGAAAGTGAGTAGACAGGTTAGGCAGGAAGAGAGGAGAAAGAAACATCTTCACTTCATTTTTATTTAGGTGTTCTTACTGGTTGCTTCCTCCTGGAGCTGGGACTTGAACCCAGGGGTATGTGGCCTGTGTGCCTTAGGAGGTGATTGACCTAACTGCTGCTCTTACCAGGATGTACCTCCAAGGTGGTATTTCAAACCCCATTTTTTCCCCGCTCCAGTCCCAGATCTTGAATCAAGGTCTGTGACTTTCATAGTTTGCACCGTAACTGAAACTCCATTTTCTAGATGAGGAAGTCAAGAGGTGAATTGATTTTGCCCAGTGTTGCAGGGGTATTTAATGGCACAAAACTGGGGTTTAGGTCTGTTGCTGGCTTTTTTCCCTGGTTCCAGAGCCACACATTAGCTGCCACTATCAAGTGCGAGGGACATCTCTTTTGAAATAGATACCCAAGGAAAACTTGGGCAGAAATTGTCTCCTCTTGTCTGTGCCCACTTTAGGGCCTATCCGTGTTTGATTTCCAAGCCCTCCTTCCTTATGGGGTTCCGGATTGACTCATTCCTTCTCTTCCAGGACTTATTTATTGGGCTATTCCGAGTTCCCAGTCCTCACCTGGCTTGTGGGAATACCATGGTGAATAAGATAAGCATGGCACACCCTGGTGGCTTAGCAGTTAACTGCACAGCCTCCTACTGGTGCTATCCAGAAACATCCCAGGTTTGTGACCCAGGGTTGGGGGAACAGCCAAGATGGGCCACTAAATAAAAATAAATAAAATGCTTCTACCTTCTGTCTCTGCCTCCCTGCCTGCTTACCTTCATTGCTTCCTGCACTTTTCCTGTTTTTAAAAAAGGCCACTTTTATGCCTATCTTTAAGCAACTTTCATCATGGAGTAGGGAGTAAAGAAAATATACCACTGAACTGCACACTTAGCATGTTTAAGACGGTAGATTTTATGTATATTTTACTATAATTAAAAACAATTAAAATATAAATAATAATATACCGAATAAATACTAACTAAATAAAGCAGGACACACCTAACCCTATGAAAAAAATAGGGAATGGTAACAGAGACAGCGGGCCTGGAGGACTTTCTGCTTTAGGAAATCCAGAATTAGGTAATCCTTCCCTTTTGGGAATTCTTTTAGGTTGTCATGACATGAAAATCACAGGGACCCAGAAACTGACAAGTTAAGAGACTTCACTCTCTTCAGCGTCAGACGTCATCCTAATGCTCAACCCTGTCCCTCAAGGTGGGATCCTTGGACCTTTGGAGTTGGGTCCTCACTACCTGTAAGGCCCAGAAGGAAGAGGCTTCTGGTGGCCTGTAGGAGCAGCTTCCACACCTGACCAGAGAAGGCGAAGCTTCCTGTTCCTTTTTAGTTAATTCTGTCCAGTCACAGCCTTTTTTTAACCTCATTGGGACACTGGTATATGAACTTGTAAATTATTAAAGAAATAAATATAGTGGCAGCTGTTACATATTTTCATGTCACAGTGCAGGTAGACAGCTTTTCTCTTGAGACAAATACAGAGACTTCAATGCATCTAGTTGAAAAGAATAATCACAGTGTAGAAATCCCACTGTTTCCCTGAGAAAGAAGAATGCAGCCAGGTCAGGGGCCTCAGGGCCCATCTAGGAGAGCTTCCTCAGGACTTCAATAATAGAGGGGTCACGGGAGGATCCCCCAAACGAGTAACACTTAAAATGACACTTGAAGAAAGGGAAAGAGCCAGGGAGGTGATGCGTTGAGGGTAGGATCAGAAGGCACTGTATGCCAAGAAGGGGGCAGGAGGGAACTGAAAAAGTTCTAGGAACAGGAAAAGTCACCTGACTGCAAAGTGTGTGAGGTGAAGGAGGATTTAGCATTTTATTCTGAGTGCAATGAGAGGTCATTTTAAGGACGTTGAGGTTGTGCCAGTTGCTGGGAATGGAAGAGTCGTGGACAGAAGCAGAGATAACATTTAGGAAGCTCCCCCGGTCTGTGGAAGGAAAACACTGTAAACCCCTCTTTAGAAGGCAAATACATAATCAGAGTATGAACTTCTTTTTTAATAAAAGAATCAGATTTTCTCTGTAAATTTCTTTGCTGACTGGACATGGCAAACTAAGGCAGTGGTTTTCAAAGTGGGGCTCCTGATTAACAGCACTGGCATCACCTGGGATCTTGCAGAAAATGCATATTTTCTGACTACATCGTAGCCAGAAAAACTGATGCAGAAACTCCGGGGATGAGGCTCAGTAGCTTGTGTTTCTATTAAGCCTTCTAAATGATTCTGATGCAAACTCATGTTTGAGAAATACTCGGCTAAGAAAAGAGTCTCAGGCAAATAAGTATATGTCATAAAACAATGACCAGTGAGAAAATTAAGTATAAATGTTCTAGTTTCAACAATATGCCGGCTTAATCCTAGAAGCCTTCCTGCTATAAAACTTCTTGAAATACTGAATAACATGTATCCCTTTGACATATAGTTGACTCATGAAAAAGTAAGAGAAATCTCCAATGGCTAAAAGTAAAGGAGCTGAGGTATGGCTGATGAGTTAAGTGTTAAGTCTGCCAGCGCAGTCCACGTACATCCCAAGGACCCAGGTTCGTGACCCCAGGCCAGGATCAGTAATCTAGACACTTGAATTTCCTTCCTTCCTTCCTCCCTCCCTCCCTCCTTCCTTCCTTCCTTCCACATATAATCATATTAACAAAGAATTTATAGCTTATAAAAAATTCTTATGTAAATGGTCTTGTACATTGGAAAGTAATGTGCATTAGTTGTCATTTGGCAAAATGCGACTTTTGTTTAGGGAGCTTTTGGAAGGCAGTAACTTAGAACTGAATAGATGGGAACAAAACAGTTTCACAAAATGTTTAAAAAT